>WAAF01002996.1:194828-454441 GCA_013400475.1 Tricholaema leucomelas | reverse complement strand
CGCCCGCCCCTTCCCGCCGCCGCTGCAGCCGCCGCTTTTGGATTTGGAGCCCGGGAGGCGAAGCGAGCAGCAACACCTCGCACAACCTTCCAGACGACACCACTGCCGCCTGCATGCATCCGCTCCCCCCACCCCGTAGTAGGGCCTCCGTCAGGCAGTACGGAGCTAGCTCGCAAAAACGTGCCGGCCCCCGGCACTGTTCTCGATCGCCACACCAATGTCCTCGAAGCGGCCACTTCCCTCTGAGTCGAGTCCCAGCGCAGTCGACCGCCCTCTTCCCTCCAACCTCCCGTGCGGCGGTGGCGCGGGGCCGCCGCGAGCAGTGCGACTCCCCGTCGGAAGCTCCGCTGTCTCCCGCTCGCGTCACCTTTCTCTTCGGCATGGCGAAGTTGCGCGCCGGCGGCTCACGGCCGCGATCCCAGGTGCTGCGGCGGCTCCCTCTCGACTGCTGCGTGCGCTGGGTGCCTCACGGCGAGCAGCTGCCTGCTAGCCAGCCTCACTGCGTAGGAAAACCGCCCCCCCCCCCATCCCAGCAGCGCCAGCGGCACCGCAACAGGATCCAGCCGGATTGGAGGGGGGTGGGGGGGTGGTAGTGGGAGGGGGCGACGGCTGGGGGACGCTCTCCAGCGGCCGCCCCGCCCGAGGGGCGCCACCGCGAGGCGGGACGCGTTGTCGCCAGCCGCCCCACTGCGCGCGCGCACAGGGTCGCACGCGAGGCGGGACCTCTCACCTAATCACCGCCTTCCCCTGACAGAGGAAGAGGAGAGAGCCTCTTGATTGGTCAGCCGCTGTCACGTGGCCGCACGTGTCCCCAGTTTCCCTCACGCGGACGCCCACTCGCCTCCCCACGCGTGAGGGGTCGCCGCCCCGACGCGGTACTACCCCCGCGGGAGTGCCGAGGAGGGGCGCGGCGCGGCTGCCCGCGGGGGGGTCGCGTAATGGCGGAGAGCGGCGCCTGGTTGTTGGTGCTGAGCTCTGTCTTCCTCTGCAACGCTCTCAAGATCCTCTTGCCCTCCTGTTCCTCCATTGTAAGTGACGTCAGTGGGCCTGACACGCCCCCCTGCCAGCCCGGGGAGGGGGGTGACAGCCGCTGGTTGTAAACCGTGGCCGTAGTCGGGCGCCATTTGCCTTCCTCGCGTTTTCCCTGGTAGCTGAGGGCTTCGCCTGGCCCAGCCTTTCCCACCTAGTTTCTGAGACAAAGTGTGGGGTCCAAGCCGGGCGTTCGGGTGTTTGGGGGGGAGTGAGGCGGCGAGGTAGGGCGTTAAGGAGGCCCTTGCTTAGCACCCAGTGTTTTGCGGAGGGGGTGTCTCGCCCGCCTGGCAGCTAAGGGATGAGGTGAAGTGGGGCAGTGGAGGGAGAGGTGCCGCTTTTGGGAGGGCTCCCATAATGCATCCCTAAGTGTAACTAGTAAGGCCTGTTCCTGCGCCTTGCTTTAGAAGAGAAGATTGAGAGGCTGACGGTGGGAAGAACTGGACATCGTGAAACCCAGCGCCGGTCACGGGTGGGTGACCAGCAGCCTCGATTAAGCAGGCTTTAATGCAGAGTTCTGAGTAATGAGTTATCAGTGTATTTGACAGTGTTCTTGTGGTTCCTGCTCTTGGGGATACTGCAGGAGTATAAAGAACAGCTTTGCTCAGTCTTCCATGTTTTCAACAGATATCTTCATTGTTGAGAAGGGAGGTCAGTGGATACAGAGACTAAGGAGTTGGACATCGTAGGAGTAAACTTTATATTAGAGTCTCTAATATACTCCTAACTCTGATCTGAAGTGTTTCTGTGGAAGCATAGATAACAGAATAATGGAACAGAAAAGCTGGTGACTGCCAAGTGAGCTTACGTGCGAGTTGGTGTGCTAAAACGGTGCCTTCCATCTAAACGACTTCCATGCACATCAGTGTGTACTGCTTGAAAATGGATAAAAATCATTTAAAATATAAATTAGTCTTAGCAATTTGGAAAGCTGAATTCGATGTGACTGTAGATGACAAAGGAAAATCTCTGCTCAGTGCTTTCCTGTGGTTCACGACAGTAGTGCAGTGTTTTCATTGACTGCAGAACTGAGAATGTTTCTGGGGAGAAAAGGCTAAAAAGATTTGCTAATGAACAGCAATAAAAAACTTTTATATTGTTATGTATTTGTTCTTTAAAGGAACTCATGAAGCAAAACACAGGTGGTGCCTCATGAAAAGAAACAAGGGAAGAAAATGTTTGCTAACACACCTTTTGATGTCTCTGTCAGGAGGAAATAATTGTAGCTGAGCAACTATAAAGTGTTTTAAGAAAACCATATTTGAATGCACACATGAGATGTAAGAAAAATAACTAATGTGAATTTGTGTTGCTGTTTTCGAGGCAATGGTTAAGGTTAGAGGGATCACAGCTCTCAGCCAGTATGGCATTTCTTGGACTAGGCTATAGAGGAGTGATTCCTGGTTGGTAAGCTGTTATTTATTAGTGAAATCTAATATTTGGCTTCAGTGCATAGAATTTCTAGATTAGTTAGATTAGACCCTTGCTGAAGCTGCTAGTGCTGGAAATTTCAGGTACTGGACTGGGCTGCCTAGGAAGGTGGTTGTGCCACCAACCCTGGATGTGTTTGAGAGTCGTTTGGATCTGGTGCTTGGGGGTATGGTTTAAGATGAACCTTGTAGAGTAGGATTATTGGTTGGACTTGGTGATTCCGAGGGTATTTTCCAAACTGAACATTTCTGTGATTCTGTGAAATGACAAAGAAGTATGGGGCCTTGCTGGAGTTGGAAAGAGCAGTGATGAGAAGGGGTATTTCCTGCACATGCCAGGTGCACGTCACCCAAGCAGTGATTGATTAAAACTGCAAGGAAGGAGGACGGCAGATCAGCTAAGGCAGGGCTTAGGAGGTTTGAATGGTCTCAGAAGGCAACATCATTGAGAGTGAGGAGATGAAAGCAGAAGTAGAGAAGGAAAAGGCTGTTAACCATAGTTAGAAAAGTTGACAATCACTGCCCTGCAGGGACAGTGAAACTAAGTTTGGTATGCTTCAATCAGAGTAAGAGTAAAAAAATCTTTGTCTTTTAGAGTATGTTGCAGATGTTAAACTAAGGTTTTCATGTGGCTTCATGTGCCTTTTTTGATGGGGAGATTTTGAGTATGGAAGCAGGTGATATTTCATACATATTAAAAATAAAGTTAGTGGAATTCTGGGTAAGTAACTGATACTATTTCTTCTTAGATATCCCGATTGTTACAAAAGGATGCAGAACAGGAGTCCCAAATGAGAGCTGAAATTCAGAGCATGAAGCAAGAGCTATCAACCATTAGTATGATGGATGAGTTTGCTAGATATGCCCGCCTGGAAAGAAAGATTAACAAAATGACTGACAAGCTTAAAACTCACGGTAGAGTGCAATCAATGTTTATTCCCTCTTCTAGTCTCTGAGAAACATTTTGTGAGGAGTGCTTTCAGTTTTAAGTATATTTTTCCATTGACTATTTTCCTCTCCTTTTTATCCAGTTCTGCTGTATGTGTGTTTCTGTCTTTCTTTCTCTTATTCAAACTTTTTTTGAGAGCTTGCTTTTGTCTTTCTCTTATCAGTGTGTGCAGAACAATGCCTAAGAGAGTGATTTAGATTTTAAAAAATCTTACAAGGAACTTCCTGGACTTCAGTGTGTATTTATTCACTCTTTCTCAGTGATTCTTATCACTGACTCGTTTTCAGTAAGTGGAGAAAGTCCTCTGCTATGTATCTTCATTGCAAAAGGATGCATTGCTTGGTTGGGGCTATTTGGTTGGTGTACTACAAAATGCTAGGGAGAAAGCACTGATTATAAAGTAACAGATGAGTTCTTTTGTGTCATTTTGCAATCGTGTCTGATTTTACGCAGCAGCTTTTGCCATAAAGCTGTAGTGCTTTGCCTCAATTTGGATTTCATAGTAGTATAGTCTGTTGTCGCATGGCAGAAAGTATACATAAACCTTTGGCACCAAAGCTTTTGCTCCTGTCTTTGCCCAAACTCACTAACTGATCCTAACAGTGTAGGAGACTGCTTGCTTTGTCTGTCTCCTCTTTGCACAATAGGCACATGTTTAATATTTAAAATAAGCAGTTTTGGATTGCTTTCAGTAGTATAATTTTTAACCCAATAATTTCAGTTAAACTGTATTTGAGTAGTTTACTCAGCAACCAATGACATTGTTTTATAAAACTTTGACCAATGCTGTGTTTGAAGATGTGCTGTCTTCACTGGCCTTCTTTATACTGGTCTAAGATACTGTAACATAAGGAAAATTGGAAGGCGAAGTTTTGATGCTGTACCTGACCACGATTCATTCAGTGAAAGAATAGTCTTTGACTGTGTTCCTGAATAAAATAAGGCAAAAAGTGCATCTGCTAAAGCCATCGTTCTCTCCTTTTAGAAGAGCGAAAAAACTACTTTGTTTCATCTAAATTAGTAACCACAGTGACTGTTCTTGTTTGGGAATAATGTTCTTGGTTAAATGTGAAATTTCTCTGTCTGGGCTATCACTATTTTGCGAGTTTTCAGGGTAGACTTTACAAGGAACTAGAGTGTGATATGGACCTAGCATTTTCTTCTGGAAGGGTACTTTTGATATAGTTTTGAGTCGTTTGAAAAGAGATTTTTAATTATTTTCTTTTAAGGGTGCAATATCTGATTTAAAGAGTGAAGTACTAATAAATGATTAGTTTAAGTGTGACTCATTAATATAAATAATACAGGGTGTTGTTTTTTTTTCTTTTAACAGTGAAAGCACGCACTGCCCAATTAGCCAAAATAAAGTGGGTTATAAATATTGTATTCTACATCTTACAAGTAAGTAAATATTTTATTATGACTACAAATTACTAAACCAAATCCTAGTAGTGTTAAAATTCTCTTCTGATTTAATGGTTGATGATTAGTCACACAGGTGTTTGACATTCCAGTGACAGTGCATGCCAAACTGAAAGAGATGCTTGAAATAAAGGGAGAGATGTTGCTCATAAGGTCTGGTAGTTGTGGATGGAAGGAGTTCTGCGTTTTATTTCAACTCTGTTTTGAGATCACAAGATGGGAGTTTGTTTTAGCTCTTTAATCACTGTTTGATTGTTTTAATTATACATGGCACTATACCCAAGAATGATCCTATGCATGCAAATACTTTTTACTTATCTTTTTGAAAACGAAATAGGCTTTTGCTGAGGATTCAAATCTACACTTACAGCTGCCACACATTTCCCCACAGTGCCTCATCAGATTTTTTATAGCTCAGACTTGATGCCAAAAAATTATCTGTTAATCGGGATAACAGTGGTCAGCATGAAGATGTCCTTAGGGTAATATTAAAGTGAGTTGGATTCCTAGCAGGCAAAGGTTATGACTAAAAACAGTCATCAGAATTTAGCTATTATTATGGTTGTCTGTTCTAGATTAGAACCAGGGTCTAAGAAAAAAAGCAGTCTTTTCCAAAATCTCACTGCTACCTTTAGCATTGTGTATTAATTTAAGCTCATACTGATTTTAAAAAATACTAACTTGCTTAAGAACAGTGTAAAATGACAAAGAAACTATTCCCTTCAGTTAGAGTTTATTATTTATTGTTTCAGAGTAGTGGTGGTAGCATACTTTGATGTGTATTATTACCCAAGCTAATAAAAATTTCTCTTCTAGGCTGCTTTGATGATCTCTCTGATTTGGAAATACTATTCTGAGCCAGTTACAGTGCTTCCAAGCAAATGGCTCGCTCCACTGGAGCGCTTAGTAGCCTTTCCTACTGGGGTGGCAGGTAAGGACTGAACATTGGAAAAGTACATTTCCTAAGCCTATGCAGATGCTAGCGCTGTGGTGATAAAGAGCAAACCTAGGTTAAAAGCACTGCTTCTGTACTTTTCTTCTAACTCCATTAGCACAAGGAGGAGTTCCAGATGTTTCATAGATATTCCATTCTTGTTTATTTAACCGACAGTGTAATGGACTATTAGTCATTTTTATTTCTTCTCTAACAGGGTAGCTTTGTCTTCTTATGTATGGATTCAAATGATAAATATTTTTATCTTAAGGAGTGCACTGAAATAGTAGAATTAGCTTTAAAAAGAGGCAAATATTTAATAGATCTGTGTTTCTTATAAATTGCTAAGATTTCTTAATCTTCAGAGTGCTAGTGCTTTTTTCTTGGCATTATATCTTACCTGTTCCCACCCCTTTTCAGATCATGCTTCTGTTGCATTTTTACCTATTTACATACTTTTCTTTTGGGCAGTTTAAATAGCAATATTTTGTTATCATATTGTTTATGACAGAAACAACATTATCCCATGCTGTTTGTGAGTTAAAAGTGAGCTGGCTCTATGATAACAGAGCAGTGTAGTGTGGAAATCTACTTCCACGCTAAAATGCTTGCTGGTCAGTCTTCCTGTTAGCTTTCTAAGTCCTAATTACCGTAGAAGGAATTCCAAATATATTGTTGGAATTGTATGTTGTTGTGTTTTTAGTAGGCGTCAGGAGAATGGTTTGTATCCAGCATGCTTCCTGGGCAAGAAAGGAGTCTGCTTCTGCGCAGGGTAGGAGAATGGTCTTTGGAAGAAGTTTAGGTAGCATTTGAAGGGATTTAAAAAGGTTTACATCCACGTCTGCCTTCAAATCTGCTTGTTGGTTGGTGGGTTTTTTTGCTTGGTTGATGATCACAGGAAAGAGATTGCTTTTGAATTCCAGGTGATAAAAAAAGGTCCAAAAATCACCAAAAAGGTAGTTTCTTCACGTGTGCTATGAATTCTGTGATACCACATAGTCTGCAATAGGAAAGTACTGAGTGTTAACAGCCTGGGCACACCCTCTGTTCCATCACATCAGTATGAATTTCTGTGCTGCTAGTTGGAGTGGCAGGACCCTTTCAGCAGTGGTGGCACAAAGTATCCTGGGCCACTGGTAAAGGTCTTGGTGTTTCTCAATATGACTGTATGGGGAGCAAGGGGAAAAGAGAGAAGTATGGATTTAATACTTTTTAAAAGACTGATTTGAATTTCAGAGGAAATTCGCTTTTTACCTCTTAAATCTTGAATTTAGATTCTAGCAAAGTATGCTGTTACTTGCCAAACCTTAAGTGTCAGCACCTTAGACATTTCCTGTTAGGTACATAGCAAATGTTTTTAGCTGTGGGTTCAGCTCATATTAATTTATTTGGTACTCTTTTCCCTGGACAGTCTCGAGATTTTCTTGGGACTGGTGTGGAGTTAACTGCCATCCCTTGAAGAGCGAACTTTGTATATAAAAAGATGTGTTGTTCCTGCTCACCTCACAACTCTAAAGGGTTTTTTACACTTCCAAAGTTGTTTTCAGACATAAATGTGCTTCAGGATTATTGATGCAATGACTTAAATCGTGTTCTAAATCTCTTTCAGGTGGTGTTGGCATTACGTGTTGGCTTGTGGTTTGTAATAAAGTTGTAGCTATCATGCTACACCCTTTCAGCTGAGAGAAACCCAGTAGTCCATGGAGTCCTCAACTGTGTTTTGTCACTATCTAAAACTAATTTAAAAAAAAAAAAAAAGGAAAAAACCCAAAGAAAGAACAGTTGTCTTTCACGATCTTTGTTACTTAAGTCAGTATCCTTTCGGATTTATTTTATCTTCCATTAGTTTCTTTTCCAGTTTGGCTTTCAAAGAACAGCATTGCTGTTTATAGAACCTCGTTTTGTGTCTATTTTGACAAGGATGAACACTGATTGACAGCAGAACCATGAGAGTTTTGTCCTGACGTATATTTACCAAAATCCAGAAGTATTGGCTTTGTATTTTTAAGTTGGAAATACACTGGCATTAGGAATTAATTAGGGACTTCTGCTGTTTCTTTACTGTGTGATATGGTAGTTTCACCCAAAGATACTTAGTGACAAGTGGAGGCATGTGGTTTGGGTGGCTTAGAGAAAAGCAGATTTAGGCTCCTCCTAGTTATTTTTTTAGACTATAATTGATGTGTTCCTGGGCTGTCTTAGATGATATGTTATTGAGAAGTACACAGATTCAACTTTTTATCACATAAGAAACTCATTCTTTTACCAAATACAGGACAGCTAGATACATTTTCCTCCCTGATTTTTAAGATTATTTGAACTCTTGGATTTTTTTCCGACTGTTATTGATAACTTACCTTTCCTTCCTTGATTTTTTTTCCTGCTTCCCAAACTGAGAGAGGATCAATCTTCATCTGTGTTTTGGGAGGAAAGGTCTGGCCAACATTCTCAAGCTCCATGTTAATAAAGTGACATAGAAGACAGTGACATTCCTTCAAAGGACTACATTTTTAAGGGCTTTAGCATACATTAATGACAGTCCAGCTATGTAAATGTAAAAAAGGCAAATAAGTGATTTAAATGTCTAAAGCAGTAACAAAATAGGAGCAAGCAGGAGGAGGAGGGAAAATAATTAGGTACAGGAAACAGCCACAATGCTTTAAATTTAGAGGAGGACAGAAATCTTCCTAGATTTCTTCCTAGTGCCTGTAGAACAGTGACAAAGTTGTATTCTCTTCTATGATCTGCAGCCTTGTCATTGATTCCCCATCACACAAATGGATGGGTTTATAAAGTTACTGTTCCAGATATACTTGGGGGTTTTGATACGAGCCTAAACAAACCTCTAGCGGACACCTTTCCCTCTTTTGTTTGGCTTCCATCATTCCAGTTCAGCTTCCAGTTCTGCAGTTGAAATCATCTGTTATTTCAGATCGTTTGCCATCCTGCAGGAAGGAAGGGGCTAGGGCCCCTCTATAATTAGCACTGCATGTATAAATAATTTCAAAGTATTGTGTATATAAGCATGAAATATTTGGGCTTTTTTTTAATGTTACTTTTAAAGTGTTTATCTTATGGACTACATTTAGTCGACATGAAAATAGATGCACTATATGTAATAAAGTTGTGATTGAATGTTACATGTAATTGTGGTTTTATTAATGAAATAAAGCTTTTCAATACACTTCAGGTTTTCTAATCCATTTTTCAATGTTAATTACAGTTTCCAACAAACAAAAACTGCCAAAACAAAAACACTAAACCCAAACCAATGACGCCCTCCCTTCATTGTTCTTGCATAAGGAAATACTGTCGGAATAAATATTAAAAAGCCACTTTAAAAAGCATTCAGGATAGTTAATTTAACTGGCGTATTTCGGAATCTAAAGATGTAGCTAATGATGTATCTACTTGTTAAAAAGTTTAACAGGGAAAAGAAACATAATTGAAAATCTTCACAGTGGAGTTTGCCGTTTATCCGCACTTAGCGTGGGGGCATGAAATATGCAGATTGTTGGCTGCTCCAGTCAAAACATTTGGCTGAGACGGAGAAAAAGCTTTTGGTCACCTAGTCAGTACCAAAGTACCAATAGGAATGTTGGATTATGTACGAAAGTACCAATAGGAATGTTGGATTATGTATGCTTGTTTGCTCTTAGCTTTGGGCCAGCAGCAAGAGTGCACAAAATCATGCTTTGAAACCTGTGCCCTGTACAGCTGAAGCACTACTTCAAGAAAAAACTTTGGATTTTTAAAAAGAAATTAGCCACAAGTAGGTTCAAATGTAAATGTCTTAATCACCACTAAAAGCTTTTGCAGTATTATGGTTTTGAAGCTTTTTGTTGTGTTTTTTTTTGTTGTTGTTGTTTTAATGCTACTGCCTTTTAAAATTAACAGAATACACATAACTTTCCTGAGCTTCACATCATTTTAAGCAAGTATTTCATCAGTTACTTTGAGGAACAAAACATGATCTTTGTACTCTTGCTTACATAACCTTAAACACAGGATTTTAAAAGGCTTTTTGGGAACTGGACATGCCTGACTTCTCCAAAACAATAGTTTACTCTTGCACATTCATCTTTGGATGTCAGCTGTGGAAGCTACCAGGCAAACTGCTTTGATAAATTCTAACAGTGGAAAAGAATGAAGCTTTAGAGCTTTATAATGCTAGTGAAAACAATGTAATAGCAAATTGTTTTTGTTATATGTGAATTCTAGAAGTTGTTTCAGGAGTGAAGAAAACAAAAAATTGTGTTGTTGGTGCCAATGCAATGATGAATCTTATGAAAATAGGTTGCTCACTTCAGCTAGCTAACAAATAATCGGCTGTAAATTGCAAACTGCAGAGAGAATGTGAAAGGCTGAAAATGATAAGACAAAGACTCACCTGGACACCTGGTAACAAGTTTGTCATAACTGTTAAGGCACTTCTGGAAAGACATATCGTTTACACAGAGCAAAACCAGAAGAACGTTTCATTGTAACAACTGATCTGACTATCTTTTAGGAAAAAATTGAAAGAAATTGTCAATAATTGTAAGTTTTAATAGGCAAACCCACTGTTGTTTTAAAAGACTGTTGTAAATGAGCTGTAATTCTAGAGTAAAGGTAAACCGATAACTATCTACAGTAATTACTTTGTGTATGCTCATGAGGTTATTTGTAACGATTTCAGGCTTTACATTATGAACTAGTAGTAGTTTGAAATGTGGCTTGTGTAACCCTGCATCCTTTCACTTCCTTTTCTTCATTTCTCTCATGTTAGAACTTGAACAATTGTCTCTTCAAATGCAGCCTGATTCAAGGAATTCTTTCGTAAGACTTTTTTTTTTCTTTCAGCAAATGCCATATGAGCACAGTCTTCTGCTTCAGTGGAGCTGTCCTTCTGCCTTGCTTTGGTAACTTTACCAAAAGATGGTTCATATAGCCCAAAGGAGTTTTTCACTTTTGATTCAGCTGTTTTACTGCAATCCTGAGCTGCATGTCTGATTGCATAGAGTCCCTTTTCTTGATTTTTGGACCTGATGTAAAAAGCCCATGATGCAAATTCTAAGTGGCTTCTGAGAAAGTGTTTTGTTGTTTTATTTTTAAACTTTAATAGGTATTTTGTTTCTTGGATCTAGAGTTACACATTTACACCTTGCTTCCTCCCTGTTTAGCTGTTCATCTTCTTTTTTATATTTTCTGCTTCATTTTCCTCCCAATTGTTCGCTTTTACACTGTCATTTACACTGAGTCATTTACATTGTCATTACAATGAGTTTGCTCATTCCTCATCAAGTTTTTCAGCTCCTGTTTAAGTAAATCTGGCCTTTTTTTTTATCTTCTTCCATAAACTCCAAAGAAGCATATTCTTCCATCAGTAGTCTGTCCTAACATAAATGCTCTAAAACAAAATATTGTCGATTTTAGGAATGTCCTTAAACTGCCTAAGAGCACAGAGTCATGAAGCATTAATGAGAGCAGGTTTTACTTGTTTATTTCATTACTTAAGTTGCTACTATTGACAGACTCTCTACTTTGAGCATTATGTCAATTTTGTTTACTAATAATTAGGACAAAGCAAGATTTTAAACAAGATTATTGTGCTACTGAATACAGCTAAATAGTGTTATTTTTACCTTTTTCATTATGTTTAATTTTATTAACTGAATTAGCATGCAAATATAATCAGTAATGGCTAAATATTGGGCCAGAAAAGTCATGTACAATGCAAACCAGAAACCACTTGAGATATGAACTCTAATTGTAATTTTCTTGCTCTTAAATTGAACTTAAATACATGTATGATTTTCTTTCCCTTGGCACCACAGGTGTTTGTTTCATGGAGCAGAATGTACTGCAACTTTCTAGCCTGTAAAAGAACTGACTCCACATTTTAGTAGAAAAAGGTCTGTGTGTACTGACTGCCTGCAGTAAATACATTTGCCTGTTGCAGGGGACAAGTTGTAATAGGTCCTGCCTTTCGGAGGGACTCGCAGAGTATCTCCAAAATGAGAGAAAGCCCAAGCTTAAAGCAGAAGTATGGTGTTGCAGTAACTAAAATAGCTAAGTAAGACTTGAGTAACTAAGTCTAAGGCAGTGGGGGAAAGCCAGAAGAGAGCCTGGTGAACAGTGAGGCACAATCAGAAGACAACTTGTGTTTGCTATCAGTTTTAAAGGGGATTTCAAAGATAAATGGTGACTGGGGTCTGGAATGCTGCAGGCTGAAAAGGTGGAGTACAAAACACAGGAGTTAATGCATTCCAGATTACCAGCTCTGTTATTGATCTAGTAAGTGACCTTAGCAACCTGTTTCACCTCTCTAAATGTCTGACCTTTAGGTCATGTAAAGTCTCCCACCATTTGTGAATTTATCATGATGGCATTCAGATCTCGGTTTTTTCTACAAGCCTTACTATAATGGATATAATATGAATACATTTAGAAAGAGATAAAGAAATAGATGAACTAACTCCTTTCTTGTGTTCTATGAACACAAGAATAGGTTTTTCGAAATAAAGATGTTTATAGGTAAGTCCCCTGCATATAACTTTTGTATGAGAACACAGTTGATGGCAAAGATTTACATACAATCTATTTACAGCAGTCATTCTAATGAGGAGATACTCCTAGCCCTTAAGTCCTTTTCCTTTCTCAGCAATAGATTGTAGGCCAGAAATCTATTTCGACTTCAGCTATGATTAAGATTTACAACCAACAAATTGAGATCAGTATTTGATTAGTGTAGAATTGAACTATTAAGCATTTTTACAGCTAAAGCACTGGCTTTTTACCAACATGACCAGGGGCTGCTTTTACAAGTACAGCAGTATGAAGATGCCCTATAGCATGGAGTTGCTTTGCTGTCCGCGCAGCACCACCAGCAGCTGAATTTCAGTGACTTAATATGTTATTTTGTTGAAGTGCTTCCTGTCAGTCAGGTGCCAGCTAATGGCTGTCAGACCCATGTAAATTACTGGTACCATCAATTCATTCAACTTTTGAAAAGATCTTTTTGAAAAGAGTTTCTGAGACAAATGTTAAAATATACCTCTACATGCCCTGTTAAATGTTTCTGTCTCTCATGTTTTCTTCAGTGATGACTTCTGTGTCAGTGATGACTTCTGTGCCCCTACATTGGGCATCTGCATATGCATAATTTGATTTAGCTTTTGGGTCTTCTTAAGAGTTTTTCTCCTATGATTGGCAATTTAAGATAAAAATAATGAGTGAACACTTGCTTAGTGACTTTAAAAAGTACACATGCAGTGCAATAATTATAAAAAGATTAGTAATTTCTATTAGTATTATATTCTTATTGTGTATCACAAAGTTTGTCCTACGTATTTTTAGTAATATAATTACATTCACATATAATTGACATCCTAAGAAAGTTAAGATGAGGGATTTAGCTACTCAGGCATACTACTGGAATTCATAGAATAACATACTGTTTAGCTAAGAGTTTAAACAAGGGATTGGATACAGATATTTCATACCTTTGCAAGCTGAATTGCACTTTTTTTTTGCTTCCCATGTTTGATACTGTGAGAGCAGCAGTGATCTAAAGCTGTCTTTATCTACTTGTACTGATCCATTTATACTAAGACCTATTGAAAAAGGACAAACATTAGTAATACAGTAGTTTCTGGAACTATATTGTTGGTATAAACAAAAGATATCTTTGATGATTAATAACACTGGTATGTGGCCTAGGATTTAAACTTTTTCTTCCCTGCATATCTTAATGCTCTTTAATAGAGAAATTCTTTGTTCTGCCTGATAAATGCTGAACCTGGAACATAGACATACCTACCTGAACTTTTTCACATTTTCATACTTAGAATCATAGAATGATCTGGGTTGGAAAGGATCTCCAAAGGTCACCTAGTGTAACCCACCCTGCAGATAGCATCCTCAACTACAACAGGTTGCCTAGAGCTCTGTTGAGCTTCGCTTTGAATATCTCCAGGGATGGGGCCCCAGGCACCTCCCTGAGCAACCTGTTAGAGTGTTTCACTACTCTCATGGTAAAGAACTTATTCCTAATATCCAATCTAAATCTGCTCTAATTTGAAGCCTTTGCCCCTCATCCTATCACTACAGGCCTTTGTAAACAGTCTCTCTCGATTCTTCTCTTAGGCCCCCTTCAGGTACTGGAAGGTCATTATTAGGTCTCCCGGGAGATTCCTCTTTTCCAGGCTGAACAACTCCAGCTCCCTCAGTCTGTCATTGTAGCAGAGGTGTTCCAATCCCCTGATAATTTTCGTGACCTTCCTCTGGGCAAGCTGTGTCAAGTTCATGTCTTACATCAGTACCTCATAAATATACCTAAGTTTTAGACAAACAAAATTCAGTTCAGATAGAACATGCAAAGTCAAATACATATATACTCTAGAACCCATATGACTTTAGTTCATGTGATAATATTCTAATGTACCCAGGTTCCTAAATTTGGATCTTACAGAGTATAATAAAGGTGTTTTGCTTTCATGCCCTCTGACTTGGTTACTCACCTTTTCCAAATCTGAGCATTTATGTAAGGCTTTATGGAGCCAGCCTCTTATGAGGAAATGCTTAACAATGCAATGTCTGTGATCTTTGGAATGAGATTCCAAGGGAGTGATTGAATGAGACATTTAAAGACACTGCTGAATGGAGTTGAGAGGGAGTAGGTGAGTATATTGTTATTTTCTCCTATTTTTAGATTAATTTTGCCATGAGTACAGTAGCTAAGAAAGTTGCTAACTCAGAAGGAAAGATATGATCAATCTTAAGCCAACATTCAACCTTATTCTCAGGCTTGATCTCTGAAATCAGAGGAAGACTCAATAAAAATGGTGATTTTCAAATGTTTGCAATTCTCTGGTAAAAAGGATGTCAATAACCGATTTGAGGATTACTCTTGAAGGAATAGCTGCGATGATGATGAGGGAATTAGTTTTCCCTTTTGAATGGCAATCATCAAGAAATCTTCTAGCAGCTTTTCAACAGATATCAGCAGAGCGTTCCTCAGATTCAGTACTAGGGGGAGCTGTACCTCTAGATGAGCTGGTGTGACCTTCCCACAGCTGAGCAAACTTTGCTCTCATGAAAAGCTTATGAAATTAATGGTTTCACTCAATAACTCAGGTTTATTTATGTACATAGAGCTCTCTGATTGCGTAAGCTATCAGGAGTGTTTAAAACAAAATGCTGCCTCACATTTCTTTTTTACTTTCCTGCTGGGTAAAAAAATGGGGGAAAACAGAGTAGAAAATAGCTCTTAAAGAGTTCTTTCTAAACCTGTTATAGGAAAAGTGAAGTCAATAGGGAAAAGGAAAATTAATTGTCATTAATTTCAGCTCTAGATTTCTAAATCATCTGTTTCTATTAACTGGCAGAAAATGAAACCTTTACTGGCCAAAAATACCAAAAGATCAGACAAGTTTGAGTAGAATCTTTTCATCACAAAACATCAGGTCTCTCTCTAACTCCTGTATTTTGCTTAAAGAAAAGAACCCAAATAATAAACAGTGATTTAAGTACTGTAAATAACAGTATTATACAAGTCCATATGTGAGTAAAATTTGAAAGAAATGGAAGAAAGGAGAGAGAAAGAAAGAAGAAAGAGAGAATGCAAGAAAGATGGAATGAAAGAAAGTAGGAAAGAAAGAAAGGAAGGAAGGTCCACAAACCTGCAGCTGGTTATGTGACTTAACTAAATCTGGAATTTAGAGTTTTATTTAAAAAAAAAAAAAAACAAAACAACAACCCTGTGTCTAGTTTGGAATGAGAAGTAGGAATTTGTTTTTCTTAACTTTACAGCTTGAATCTTTCCTCTGTATTTCACTTGTAGTTATGGCAGAGTAATAGATTTGCAGAAGCAACAAAGAGGAAATAAGCAATTGGCTAGCGTAAGACTTTGCACTGACACCAGAATTTGAAGAATTCTGTGGGCATGCAGGTAATTTCCAGCAGATATGTTTGCTACCCTGTAAATTTTAAATGCCTTTCCATTACCCATAATAAGAAGAATCCAATTCTTCCTTAATTTTAGGAGCAGAAATATTTAACCAGTAGGTTAAAGAGATACTTAGCCCAGGAAATTACATGTTCAGGTGGTTAACCTAAGTTAATAGTGTAAGTTTGTTGTGCAGAAAGCTGTCCTGTAGGATACTGACTAATGTTTATGACCCTGAGTAAGAGGCAAAATATTACTTTCAATGTGGGGAAAATACTTGAAATCTGTCATTAGTGTCTGTATAGAGCAAATTTATTAGCAAATTCTAGACACTACATCCAAGCATATGACATTAGGTATTTGCAAGAGCTTCTAGAAAACTATAGTCTGCACATTTTTTATCCCTGATTAATATAGTGAGCACATGGGCAACATAAGAATTCTTGGCTTGTATGAATTAGAACTGGTTTTAGCTATTGCTGCCTCTGTTCAAAGGGTGGGATCCACTTGTCTGAACACAGGCACCTCCTGCCATTTGAGATGCGCTCAGGTATGGAAGGTATCCCATAATACTGATTAATGTTAGATAGGACTGATAGGACACCTGTGTGTCCTAATGCATCTCAAATGACACTAGTGTGTACTAATGCATCTCAAATTACATTGGATGCCTATAACTAGGCAGTTGAATCTCACACAAGGTAGTTGCTCCTGGAATGTTTGCTAGACAAGATTGCATATAACAGATATTTCTCTCCAGTACTGGTCTGAGCATCCACATGAAAGAAATGCTCTTGACTAAAGAGCTCTTTCTTCCTTGATAGAATTAACTTTTTGTTGCTTTGTTATATTATTCTAAATAGCATCAATAAAAGAAATATTTCCTAACTTTCAACATGAACTTCACCTGGCACAGATTGAAACCATTTTCTTTAGTCCTGTTGCTTGACATGAAGAAGAGGCTGACCCCTTGTTGCTCCAACCTCCTTCCAGGTAGTTGTAGAGAGTGATGAGGTCTCCCCTCAGCCTCTTCTTCTCCAGATGGAACAATCCCAGCTCCTTCAGCTGATCCTTACAGGCTGTTGGGAATAGTAATATTAAATGTAGTGATTCTGTAGAATTTTCTGAATATTATACACTGGAACATAAGCCATGGACAGGTGAGAGTGCACGAGCTCAGAAGTACTGAGTTAAGATAAAATAGAAGGTTGGAATGACCTTAGAGAATGGTGTAACAAATATAAACAAATGTAAGGCTGGAGCCTATGGATTTCACCTATCTCTGCTGACTTAGATTGCTTAGACACAATGTATGTGTTGCTGAGAGAACATGATGAATTAGTATGTAATTTCTAATGCAAGCACATGTAACCAATTACAGTTTAATACCGTTTGTAGCCTTCTGATGAAAGGTATATAAACACACATTTGGAATGCAATAAACAGATTGGATTGAACTTGCTTGTGTCAAGCTTTTCCCTGTCTCTTCTGATGCCTATGGCATTGTAGCCCGTGGCAATAGGCTATGTCCTCTAGGCCCTTCACAAGCCTTGTTGCCCCTCTCCGAACATGTTCCAGCACCTCAGTGTCCTTCTTCTAGTGAGGGGCTGAGAACTGAACACAGTAGTGGAGGTGTGGCCACAGCAGGCCTTTGAAACAGGGCCCAGGAAGCACACTATACTTTTTTGCTTTCCCAACAGCTCACTGGGCTTTTGCAGCGGGGCAGCCTAGCTGCTGCCAACTATCAGGAGGAAAGTTTCTGCAGCTGCTGCATAGGTAACAGGGACAAACAGTACCCCTGCACAGAAATTCAAATCCTCAGGAATTGCCCGTTCTGCCCTTCTCAATGTTTGGGAAAACTTCCCCTGAAAACATATTTCATAGACATTTGTTTCCATTTAGAAAGAGAAAGCTCCTAGTGCGATCAAAAGAGGGATCAGTCACTTTGCATAGAAGTAAAAAAAGAAAACTATATTTTAAGTGTCAGAAACACAGTTTAGATTATTAAAAGCCACAAGGGTTTTATTGTTTCCTGGAATATGTACTGTTTCCCTTGTTTACGGCTCATGTGACACACCATTTGTGGCAGGTTTGTTTATGTCTCTATGTGGTGTGACTTTCGGGTTTTCCTGTATGCTTGCTTTACAAGCATTACGGTTAAGTGTCCAAATGCACATATTTCTCCCTAAAATATTTGTCTGAAAAACAAGCTGGAATTTAAACAAACTGGTGAATGTTTAAACCAGGAGTCCTCAAGCTTTTTAAACAGGGGGCCAGTTCACTGGACCTCAGACACTGTCAGGGGCCAGACTATAGTTTGGTTCCAGCCCAGTAGTGTCAGGGCCGGACTATAGTTTGGTTCCAGCCCAGTAGTGCCGGGGGCCGGACTATAGTTTGGTTCCGGCCCAGTAGTATTGGGGGCCAGACTATAGCTTGGTTCCAGCCCAGTAGTGCCAGGGCCGGACTATAGTTTGGTTCCAGCCCAGTAGTATTGGGGGCCAGACTATAGCTTGGTTCCAGCCCAGTAGTGTCAGGGGCCGGACTATAGTTTGGTTCCAGCCCAGTAGTGTCGGGGGCCGGACTATAGTTTGTTTCCAGCCCAGTAGTGTCGGGGGCCGGACTATAGCTTGGTTCCAGCCCAGTAGTGTCAGGGGCCAGACTATAGCTTGGTTCCAGCCCAGTAGTGTCGGGGGCCAGACTATAGCTTGGTTCCAGCCCCGGCCCGGCGGGTGCTTGGGGGCTGCGGAGGCCGGCGAGCAGATTAAGTGGCAGGGAGTGGCTGCTTGGTTTCCCCCCCAAGCCCCAGCGGAGGGGTTCTGTAAACACCGGTGGGATGGACTGAGGACCCTGGGGGGCCGTATCCGTCCTGTGGGCCATAGTTTGAGGACTCCTGGTTTAAACATTCATCTTAAGTCTTTTTGATCAGCCCCAGTTTTGCAGATTATAATGTTTAGCTCATTTTGGTTCGAAGGTTTTTCCGTAACGGAGCTCGTTTGAAATACAGTAGATGGACATACTGACCTAGATCTATCAGTATGGTTACAAGCTGGTGTGGATTATTTGTTCAAACTGTGATACATTCATTTCTGTTTTGATTGGTTACTGATCTACTTGACAAACCTTTTGACAAATCAACCCTACAATAATTTCATTATTTGATACAACTTTTTTTGGATATTACATTACTAAATAATATAAAAGAAGCAAAAGGAATAAGTAACATTAAACACTTGAATTTTCTCTTAGGAACAGAAACCTATTTGAAATCTTGAATGCCTTAATTTTTTTTGGTGAAAAGAGTTAATTTCCATTTGCAAGTTCTTTATAATTATCCTAGCTTTCACAGCTCTTTTGTTCTCATTTGCCAGGTGATGACTAAAGGTGCTATTGTTCAACTTCAGATGTTTTTCTAGCCTCTTAAAAAAAACCCAAAACATGTTTTACCATAGGGATGTACTCAGTATGACTGTTCATAGAATCATAGAATGGTTTAGGTTGGAAGGGACCTCAAGGATCATCCAACTCCAACCCCCTGCCATAGGCAGGGACACCTCCCACTAGAGCAGGTTGCTCAAGGCCTCATCCAGCCTGGCCTGAAACGCCTCCAGGGAGGAACACAACCTCCCTGGGCAACCTGTTCCAGTGTCTTACCACCTTCACTGTAAAGAACTTCCTCCTAACATCCAGTCTAAATCTCCCCTCTTCCAGTTTGAACCCATTACCCCTCGCCCTGTCATTACTAGACCTTGTAAATAGTGTCATTACTAGACCTTGTAAATAGTCCCTCCCCAGCCATCCTGTAGGCTCCCTTCAGATACTGGAAAGCCACTATAAGGTCTCCTCGAAGCCTTCTCTTCTCCAGGCTGAAGAGCCCCAACTCTCTCAGCCTGTCCTCATAGCAGAGCTGCTCCAGTCCTCTGATCATCTTCGTGGCTCTCCTCTGGACCCACTCCAGCAGTTCCATGTCCTTCTTGTGTTGGGGGCTCCAGAACTGCACACAGTACTCCAGGTGGGGTCTGACGAGAGCAGAGTAAAGGGGGAGAATCACCTCCTTTGCCCTGCTGGCCACACTTTTTTAAACTCCACCATTTCGTGGTCACTGCAGCCAAGGCTGTCCTTCAGCCTCACCTCACTCAAAGCATGCTAATATAATGGAAAGTGAGCTTCTAATGGTTATATTTTATTGTAAACAATACATAAAATCATGAAGTATCAGAAGAAATATTTCTCAAATGAGCAAAAGATGGGTTTAAACCTAATTTTTCTAGTAAGCAAAAGAAGTATATCTGGCATTCAAACACAAAATATAAGGCTGTACATGACCTCTCCGATGTATCAGTGACTCCAATCATCTTTGAGAACTGTTAAGACAACCTTTCTGTTCACACTGAGATCTAGTAATTGCAGCAGCATAACGAAGACTAATGTAAATGTAAACTAGGTAATTTATGGAGTACTTTAGCAAGTATTTTGTCATTAGAATCCAGTGCCATGCAGTGAAATTACAGTTACTAAAACTGTAAATTGGACACTCAATGCTGCATGCTTTTTATAGCTTCTCACTAGGACTTATGTAAATAGAACATTTTCAAAAAGGACTCTGAATTTAGCTGCTAACACTCATTTTCCTTCATGTAATAAATGCACTTCAGACCTAACTGTTCAGACAGTGAAATGCCTCTAAGATTACCTGGCTCTTTATTTAACTGTATGCATAATATACCCCATAGAAAATAGCAATTTATTCCTGGAGGACAGTAGAAATATCGGTCGTCTGGTTTTGTGTAAAAAATGTATCCCTGTCTTTCTGTGGAAAGTTCAATAAGAGTAGAGAAGCATGAGATATTAAAATGAGCTGAATCATCTCCTCTTAAACTCCCACTAGGCTTTTACTACAGTTGCATAAAAAAACCCAACAGTAGAACCAACCCTAAAATCTAGGATGCCTGACTGCTGCTTAATTCAGGAGCTGACCTATACCTAGCTACAGTGAGTGACAGTAATTAGTGAACAGAAGCCCACCAGCACCACCTAAGAATGATAGTGCTAGTTCCAGAGGAGACAGATTTGGTTGTCCATGGAAGTAGATCAGCAGCAGCCCAGCAGTCTTCATCTATACTAAATGATGGTAAGAAGTTTGCCACAACAACTCCATGCAGCACTACAGGCTGGGGACAGAGTTGCTGGAGAGCGGCCACGCAGAAACAGACTTGGGGGTACTAGTTCACAGCTGACTGAACATGAGCAAGCAGTGTGCCCAGGTGGCCAAGAAGGCCAATGGCATCCTGGCCTGTATCAGGAATAGTGTGGCCATCAGGACTAGGGAAGTCATTTTGCCCCTGTACTCAGCATTGGTTAGGCCACACATTGAGTACTGTGTCTAGTTCTGGGCCCCTCAATGTAAGAAAGATGTTGAGGTGCTCGAACATGTCCAGAGAAGGGCAGCAAGGCTGGTGAAGGGGCTGGAGCACAGCCCTCTGAGGAGTGGCTGAGGGAGCTGGGGTTGTTCAGCCTGGAGAAGAGAAGGCTCAGGGGAGACCTGCTCTCTACAACTACCTGGTGGGGGGTTGTCTCTTCTGCCAGGCAACCAGTGACAGAACAAGGGGCCACAGTCTCAAGCTGGGCCAGGGCAGGTTTAGGATCTTAGGAAGAAGTTCCTCACCGAATGTGTAATTGACCGTTGGAACACGCTGCCAAGGGAGATGGCAGAGTGGCCATCCCTGGCAGTGTTTAAAAAAAGACTGGATGTGGCACTTGATGGCACGATTTAGTTGATTAGATGGTGTTGGGTTATAGGTTGGACTTGATGATCTTGGAGGTCTTTCCCAACCTGATTAATTCTGTGATTCTGTAAGAAACATTAGGTTACCTTGAAAAAAAAAAATCATTACTCTTTAACCCATTAAAATAATTGTGTGGTCTGCAGTAAGTAGGTTTGTTTCTACTAGTTTTTATCTCAGAATTTACTATGATATTGGCATGTCTTTTCTAAAGACTTACAAGGTACTGCCATTCCACTGTGAATGTTTCCTGTAATGTATACATTTTCTTCATGATTAACGAAATTGGAAAGAAGTGTAATTATATTTATGTTCAATACCTACTAAATGCTTTACAATATTAAGTTCAAGTTTCTAGAAACTAGATCTTTCTAATTGTGTTTTATACTATTTTTATCTTTCAATTCCTGTCATAAAAATATCATTTAGTCATGTTTTTCAATTATTAGATCACAAACCAGATCACAACATCAACTTGTGTATTAAAATAGAAAACATACTTAGCTGCCATGTTACAGATACAGGATAAAACATCACCTAAAATTACACAAGAGGGTATCCAATTTATACTGAAATAAAGGTTATTGTAAACTTTTGGGATGTTGAATTATTTGTGAAAACAAAAAAGCTTGATAAATAAAACCTTGCAATGTACTACAAGCATCTGTACACAATTTCAGAAGGAACATTAGGGGGAAAAATCAGTGTTTATTATTGAAAACAATTTCTTCACAGCCTAACTGTACTTAACACATTTGTTTGCTTTTGAAAATGCTGCAAGACGCTTATCTCCATGTCTAAGTATACATATAGCTTGGAAAACAGCACTTCTAATGCACTGTTGTTGTCAGAGATGTGGTTCTCTGGTGAGATGATGATGTTATTTTATTTGATCAGGTTGCAAGTAACAATGCTGCTTCCTCTGGAATTCCATTTTCTCCATAGCCCAATTTTCAAACAAAATTAACTCTCTTAATTGTTTGTGTTCCAGGAAGAACGTTGTAGGGGGAAAAGTCTGGGTTTGTCCTGCTTCAGGTAAAGGGAAGCCCACCCACAGGATTGCTTTTGCTCAGGGACTAGGGTGTACCTGGTAGGTAGTCTCACTTTGAGTGAAGACAGTAAATTATTTATGTTGTATGATGTTAATTGCTGCTGAGCATGACATAAATGGTATAAAATAAGGGGTGGGGGATGTGTTGGTTTAAGCTGACTGGCCCCACTAGAAGAGACGAGGGACAAGGCAAAATCCTCCATTCCTCCACCCCAGTAGCACAGTGTAAGCTGGATCATTATCCTACACCATAGTAACATCATGATCACTGCATTGCAGGAAGGGGCTGGTCAGGGCTTATGGGACTTGAGGAATATTCTATAGCTTGTAAACTTTCCTGTTCCAGGTGTTTTGGGGTTTGTGATTATTTTCCCCCGTGGACTTCCAGACAGGGGTGCATCCCTTTATCCTTTTGCAGTTTCACAGGGGGTTTGCATTTTGTCTGCTCCCCTGCCACTGCATACTCTGGTATCTGTAATCCTTCCCTGTAATCTGATGTCCATGCAGCGAAGTAGTAAACTGTCATCTCAGTCTCTGCCTCCTGGGTCCTTTTCCTCCTTGTGCACCCGGAGAGGAGCTGGGGAGGGGCAGGACAGAAGGAGAAACCCCTCTGTTATGAGCAGATTGCTGGGGCTCAGCTGCCAAATTAGTTAAAATCAGGACACTAATGCATTTTAAATGCAATTTGGGCAGAGTATTGACAGTGCCAAATCAAATTTAAACAGAAATAGAAATGTATGTACCAAGGTGTCCTTTGCCTAATCCTCACCTTAAAATGTGAGTTCTCATTTCTTAGGGGTTATTGCACTGGCTCAAATTTAGTAGGACCCTGGACATTCTTCAGTATTCCACAAAGAAGAGTCGCTTATGTAAGGGAATGAAGAGTAATTAAACTGTTTCGATTAAACCTACAACATTTTGTGCAACCTTAAGTTAAACTTTATTTACTTTGAGAGTTAGGTGATTCCCTTCTCTCCTTTAAGAAATTTAATTTAAAGTAAAATGGCACCACAAAACAAAAATGGTAACAAAGGAGTTAGAATATTCTAAAAATATCTTTTTTTTTTTTTTTTCAGTGAAGGCTACTTGTTAAAATCTCATTTTAAGCCCCCTTAGATGTCTTCTATGTAATTGCCATGGCTCTTTTGGACCCATCTCCAAATATGTAACTTAGTTTACTACTGGGTGGAATTGTGCATATTTAAAACTATGGTCTGAGTATTCTCCATGTGATAGTAAGAAAATTAAACTGATTGAACCATATGACAGGAAATTCTTTTATCAGAAATAAATTAAACAGTGTTTAAATAATGCTTCTATGAAGTAAACTGTTCTCATCTGTAGTAGCTTCAGTATGGCAAAAAATTGAGGTGTTAAAGATGTTCACAAGGACATAGGACATAGAAAGTTAGTCATCATTCATAGATTCATAGCATACCAGGTTGGAAGTGACCTCAAGGACCATGTATAGAATCGTAGAAATTGTTTTCAATAATAAACACTGATTTTTTTCCCCCCGATGTTCCTTCTGAAATTGTGTACAGACACAATAATTTTTTGTGGCCTCTTCTGGACCTGCTCCAACAGGTCTATGTCTTTCTTGTGCTGAGAACTCCAGAGACGGATGCAGTGCTCCAGTTGGGGTTGCCTCAGCTTCTTCTCTTCCCTCTCAAGAAATTTCGTCTATCCCTTCCCACCTCCGTCTTGCCCGGCTCCACTGTCCACCTCGGCGTGCCCCATCCCCTTCTGGCCTCCCGAGACTTTTCCCTATCGCTGCTGTTCCCCCCCGCCATTACCGACTTCCGCGGTCACCATGGAGACAGGCGGATGCCGCAGGGCAACCTGGGAGCTGTAGTCGCAGCTTGGACGGCGGCCGCGCTCGCACATCTCCCCTTCCCTTCCCTTCCCTTCCCTTCCCTTCCCTTCCCTTCCCTTCCCTTCCCTTCCCTTCCCTTCCCTTCCCTTCCCTTCCCTTCCCTTCCCTTCCCTTCCCTTCCCTTCCCTTCCCTTCCCTTCCCTCCACACCCTGCAGAGATGTTTGCGTATCTTTGCGTATCTATCGCCACCCTCTTATTTCTGTACCCATTGTGGTCTTAACGGGAGTTTGACAACCTGTCGTGCAGGCAGCGAGTCCCTCAGTGCCATGAGATGCCATGGAGGCACTTTTTGTCGCAATATGTTGTGTGGTATGGTGTGTGCCCTGGGAACACACAGGCTGAATGCAACAGGCTCCAAACTTGTGGCTCAGGTTTAGCCAAAACATTTTTATGACTAAAAGGGGGAAAGAATCCCTTAGGAATGAAAGGAGCTGAAGCAGTGTGTTTTTTTCTACAAGGCTGGACAGCATGGGACTTATGCCCTGAAGTCCTCACCTGTCAAGGCCAAGGTAGGCAGAGGCTTTGCCCTGCATCCTGGTTTTCCTTGTGGAGTTCATTTGGCACTTCAGATGTGAATTACAACAGCAGAGAGTGGTAATTGGCAATGTTACCCCAGCCATGACTATGGATGTTTGGCAGTGCAAATATTTACCATTTTGAGTATCAATTATTAGTAGTATCACTGTACTTGCAAGGCTTATCAGTATGCTTTGAAGTCAAAGACCACTCTATCCTCTGTTGGTACTTCTTCACAGCACTAGTAACAAACTAGTAACAAACCAAACAAACTAGTAAACAAAACTAGTAACAAATAAACTAATTTAGAAACAGTATCTTCCAAATTTCCACTGAATTTAGGGCTGTGTAGTATGTGTAGTAGCTTTTGGCAATGACTTACGTTTTTGCACTAAGATTTGTTGGATTGGTTTATTTGCTTTTTGTTGTTGTCAGTGGTGCAGGGGGTTGTTTTATTTTTTTAATTTTCTTGTTTTGCAGGAAAATAATCTGAAAATACCTGGTTCTAACAGACTTCTCTTTCTGATGGACCTCTTACTGCCTCTCGTAGGAGGAAAGATATGACAGATGATGAGCCACAGTAAACAGTGCAAATTATCCATACTGTTATTTTTAGTTTTCAGTATGTTTTTTCAGGATCCCAGCTCCGTACATGGAATATTGCATTTGCAGGTTCACACAGCAGTTTGCACAGACAAAAAGCTTACTTTGAAGAGCATCTTTACTATTGTGCATCCCATCCTACCTAATCTACCCTGCAAGAAACTATTCCATTTTAAGTATTTTCAGTATCTGACACTGCTCTATTTGATCTTAACATGTGAAATGTTTGTAACTACTTTCTAAAACCTAGTCCAGTTTCACTTCTGACATAAGGTCAGCTTTACTGACCTTAGAGGCATGTTGCTTACGTAGAACAGAAACAAGCTTGGCCCTTAAAAGTTTACAGTAATCTGTTACCATTTAACATTCTTAAAATATTTGTCATGCTCAGAGGCCTCCTGAAGCAGGCAGTCATTGAATTATGACCATCTCTGGAGAAGAAGCCAACAATCAGATGAAAAACAGCATTCTGGGTAACACAGAAGAATGGGATATATTTTAGCAAGTGGTCTGGAGCTCATCTTACACCTTTTGCCTTGGCGGTTTTCACTGGTGATGAAAAAGTAGGAGAAAGTTAAAAGAAAAGATCCTGGATACATAGAATCAAGCAAATCACCCTCCTCAGTATTAGGGAGTACTGGCACTTTTATTTCAGAGAACTCCCTGAGCCCTGCAGTGTGAATGATGATCAGAATTCCTTAAAGCTGAGAGTTTTTGTAACTGAGGCTTATTTCAATATGATCTCTGCTATAATTGCTTCTGCATCTATGCTATCCTTGCCCTCCCTTTCCTCCCTCCCCTTTTTAATGTAAAATTTGCAGCTGTAACTCTGGAGGCTCCTTGCTGTGGTCAGGGAGAGGGCACAAGCCCTTTTATGCAGGAGGCAGCTGTGACAGTGCCCATCCAACATTAAACATTACCCGACAGCTTTGTGATTGCCCCTAGCACTAAGTTGCCTGCTCCCTGTCCCTTCTCACTTGTCCCTTCCCCCCTCTCCCAGATATTACTCCAGCCCTGTCTCATTGGTGCACTACTCTCCTTTGCCTTTTTTGGACTGGCACCCTGTCAATCTAATGCAATAAGGCCAGGGGCAGGTGCAAACCCCTTGCTATGGCTCCTCTTACTAACCAATCCTTGACTGGCCCCTCGTCCCAAAATACCTAAGAGCAAAGGGAGTGGGAAAACCTGGGACCCCAGGGAGAGGAAGAGGCCAAAGCTGCTGGATTGCCAGGGGTAGGGGGGGAGGGAGGGAATCCATTTAGGACCTGGGCTAGACCAGGAGCTGTGGAACGCTTGGATTTCTCTTGAGACTCTGGTGACTCGTGGATAGCACGCGTGCTCTGCTGATTCATTTCCATTACTGTCAACATGGTGATCAAAGTCTTTGTAGCCACATCTTCAGGATCTACAGCGGTAGGTGTTTCATTTAACATACTCCTTTTTCTGGTGGGATCAGGTCAGTAGATTAACCTGTAACATCTCTGGATAACCTGAGTTTGCATGGAGAAAAAAAAAAATAATCTGCATTTCTTCTGGTCTATGTTCCACACCTTGTTCTTGAAAGCTACTCAAGATGTAGAGAGTTCCGATTAATGCAGACTGGGTTGCATGCAAGGTTTTTCGACAGGTATAACATTTATGTATAAATTATCTGTAATTTCATAGATCTACTTCTGCTTGAAAAAGCACCTGTAATATATATTCACTGAAGAAGGAGAAGGTGGATATTGTATTTGCACCGATGCTCAAGTGGATTATTTACAGTGGAAGTTAACGAATTTGTTTTAAAGGAAGACTTTAAAATACTGCTTCTGCAAAACAGGAACTCTGACTATGAAATAGCCTGGAGCCAAAGTAAGCTGAAAAAAGTTATGCAGAAAAAAAAATCCCATCCCCCTTGCCTTTCCCTAGGCTTTTTGTTTGTTTCTTTTTCCTTGAGGTTATTTTGTGTGTGTGTATGAAATGCTACACTGATGTTTTTTAGTATTGGTATCTACTCCTGTAGCTGTCAGCATAGTGTATCAGCTGAAAGGAAGGGCATGTGAATAGTGGGGAGGTTGGAAGTCCGTGGGAGGTGGGAACCGGGAAAGGACTCTTTCCTTTTATATCCAGTTCCCAGATGAGCTCAGATTGCAGTTTTCTTTTGGCAGTCACTCACTCTCGGTGACACAGCTAAACAAACTGGCTTGGTGCATGCACATAGCTGTAACTACATCTCTGTCTCTCTGACATCAGGTTTGTGTCTTTAAGAAGCTTCCAGAGTCTAAAGGCTAAAATCGCCACCCCTGTTCACGAGGCCACCATCTTTAGAAAAGAACCAGGGGCATTCAGTAAAAATTGAAGTTGGAATACAGCTAAGGAAGTTTGAAGTTCTCTCATCATTTTTTCTCACCGGCCTGTCACTAAGTCTGACACTCAAAATTTACTATTGACATTTTAACTTTCCCTTTTTTATAAGAAATCAGATGCAAGGCGGGGAAAAAAGCAGAGGGAATTGGAAACTGCAGGTTTGGTAATTTGTAGTCTAGCAGTTATTGCTCAGTTAGCAAATTGCCATATACTGTGCATTCGTGGCCTTTTCACTCTATTTAGTCTCCCAGTTTGACTTCTTTGGTTGACCAAAAAAGAGTTGTCCCTATTTCCTTTGCCATACATATGTTTTTGAAGGAAAGTTGTGACTGTGACTGCATTTCCAGTGCAGACCTTCCATGTATGTGTGTTGAGGCCATCATTATCTTGTGTGCCTCAGGCATGAACTCCAGGTAGAGGATCAGGGCTGTTGTTCAGCAAGGGATTTTTAAGAGTGCTTTGATTAAACACTGACATTCAGAGATCATCTACCACGGAATCACACAATTAACCAGGTTGGAAAAGACCTTTGAGATCATTGAGTCCAACCAAACACCTTCTAATTAACTAAACCACTAATTGCCTCGTCCTTTTAAACACTGCCGGGGAGGGTGACTTGACCATCTCCCCAGGCAGCCCATTCCAATACTAATTACTCTTTCTGTGAAGAACTTCTTCCTAACATCTAGCCTAAACCTGCCTTGGCCCAGTTTGAGACTGTGTCCTCTTGTTCTGTCACTGATTGCCTGAAGAAGAGCAAAGCCAGCCTCTGCCTGGCTACAACCTCCTTTCAGGTAGTTGCAGAGCAAAAGATCTCCCCGGAGCCTCCTCTTCTCCGGGCTGAACAACCCCAACTCCCTCAGCTGCTCCTCACAAGGCTGTGCTCCAGCCTCCTCACCAGACTTGTTGCCCTCCTCTTGACTCCAAGCAGAAGTGACAAAGAGCTGGTTATGAAAAGGCTGGTTGCAATGTAAACCCTGCAGGCCAATTTGCATTTCTTTCTTTTTTTGTTTGTTTGGGTTTTTTTTCAATCTCCCTTCTCCCCATTTCCCGCCTTTTCTCTCCATCTCCTGTTTCCCCCCATCTTCATCTTTTTCTTTCCATCTCCTGCCTCTCCTCTCCATCTTCCTCGTCTCCCCATCTTTCTCTTTTCCTGTCTATCTCCATCTCCCTCCTTTCACCATCACCTCCCCTTTCCCACTGTACCTGCCCTTTTCTCACACCACCTGCCCCATTCCCCCCTTTTTTCCCACAAACGCAGAGCACCTGGGTTCTGTTGGAGTCTCCTCCCACTCTAGGTGTGACCACTCTGCCCTCCCTGCCCACTCCCCTTTTTAATGGATCTCCAGGAAAGGCAGCAGCCCTAAGCTGTGCCCAAATGGGTAGAGGATCCTTCTCCCCTTCACCACTGGTGAGTCCTCATAGTGTGTACTGGGTAAATGAGAGTGAGGTCTAAAGGCCTGGTGGCCCCCCCCCTGGTTAGGCAGGCTAGAGAGTTGACAGTCACTCTAACATTGCTTGAGGGTGCTGGCTGGCCCGCCTTACTTATGCTGGGCTCCGCTATGTGGTATCTTGGCTAGTTGAAGGTCTTGTCCCAAGCTTTGGGGTGGGTGCAAAAATGGTGGTGGTAGAGAAGAAGCTGTTTAGGCAGGGTGAGGGGTGGTGGTTGTGGAGCAGGGACTGCTAGGGGATAATAATAGAGAGGGTGGAGCAGGGGCTGCTTGGGGAAGATGAATTTTGATCTTCAGTGTTTCTTGGGATGGGGCTTCAACCATCTGCCTGGGCTCCCTGTTCCGCTATTCCAGCACTCTTGTTGTGAAGGATTTTCTCCTGGTGTCTGACCTAACTCTGCCTTGCTCCAGTCTTAAACCTTTTCCCCTCATCCTATCACTACAAACACTTGTAAACAGTCACTCCACAGCCTTCCTGTAGGTCTCCTTCAGATGTTGAAATGCAGCTCTAAGGTCTCCCTGGGACTGAAAAGCCCTGACTCTCTCAGTCTGTCTTCACAGCAAAGGCGCTCTAGTCCTCTAATCTTTGTGGCCCTTCCCTGGAATGACTCCAGCAGGTCCTTGTCTCTCTTGGGGATTGTAGTGCTGTTTCCCAGCAGAAACAATTCTCTGATTTTATGGTTGCAATCTGAGTTTTTGAAATGTCATTGAAGTCAGCAGAGGTATTTTTGGGTAAGCATAGAGCTACGTCGTAGTTATGGCGATAGCTCAGGATGTGAGAAAGTAGCATTTACAAGTTCCTTTAACATGGGCCTTCTGAGAGTGTTCAGGAGTTTAGGGTGATGTAGAGCAGAGGGAAAAGAATATGAAAAGATCTAGAATCTGCAAAATCACATCTGATTACTTCAGTATTTCATAAGTATTCTCCAAGGCTTGAAAGTAAGTCATTACAAGAGACTTCTACTAGGCAGGCAAGATCCTAAGGCAAAGCTATGCAGAAATTAATTTTCTACCAATTAATGTGGCCACTTTTTGCTGGTGCTTGCACTCTGGAGTTAGTGTGATATCATGGGGAAGATGCTCAAGACCCCCAGTCATCCTCATGGCTCTCCATTGGACTCCTTAAATATAATCCTATTTAATAATTCTTCTTAATTCTTAAAATACTTCAGTTTATTTTCAGCTTATGTGATTTTTAAAGCTTGTGTAAGCTTGCAAAACCTTGAGGCAACTATTCAGTGGTTTTTTGGACATATCAATAGCATATGTTGATTAGTAATCATATGGATGTTCCACAGTCATGTCATGATACTTAAAATTTAAAACCAAAATAATAATTCCCAATTCAATATTAAGACAAATTGATATTTATTTGGAAATAATTTTCTGGAGTGTAAGTTACACTATGATCTGTACTAACTTAAATGATTGTGATTCTCTAAGTGAACGGATTATTCAGAATATGTTTGGTTGGAAGAGACCTCAAAGATCATTCAGTCCAACCCTCAACCCAGTACCAAAGGGCCAACACTAACCTATGTCCTTGAGTGCCAGGTCCACAGACTGCTTGAACACCCCCAGGAATGGTGACTCCCCCACTGCCCTGGGCAGACAATTCCAGTGTCTCAGTGATAAAATATTTCCTAATATCCAGCCTGAACCTCCCTTGGTGTAGCTTAAAACCATTTCCTCTAGTCTCATCACTTGCCACCACAGAGAAGCTGCTCCATTCTCCCTCCAACCTCACTTCAGGTAGTTGTAGAGAGATGAGGTCTCTTCTTTTCCAGACTGAACAACCCCAGTTCCCTCAAACACTCCTCACAGGCCATATGCTCCAGGCCCTTCATATGCCTGGAGCACATTTGAATTTAAACAGATCAGATAATTTTATTTTCCTTTAGCACATATTAGCTCTATCGAGTACACCATGGTTATCACTGCCAGACCATAAGCAACGTCTTGAAGTTAGTTTTTCATCAACATTTCCAATCATCTTTCCTTTTATGTTCATTATGTGGTACACACTGTATTTCCATTATGCAATTAAAACTAAGAGTATCATATACTTAGCATTAGCTGAACCAGGATCTTTCCTTGTATCTGCTCCTAGCTAGCAGCTCTACCTAATGCCTCTTGGACTGTAGTGAAAGGATGTGTATACTACAGTGAACACTGAGCAATATGCAAGCTTTATCCAGCCATTTGGAACTGTTAAGCATTGATATTGTGACTTGTTACGGCCAAGAAAGGTAACTAATATCAGTGAATTGTAACGGGTTATAAGCTTATTAATGCCAGTTTCTGCCATGTGCTAGTGTACTGGTTTCACTGGGACAAAATCATAGGCTAGGCATGGTCTGCAGGCTATTAGCAGTTTTGAGTCAGCCAGGACAGCTGAGCTGAATTGGTTCACAGTTGTATCCTATATAATAAACTTCAGAATGGGTATAAAGGGAGAAGTTTACTGGGGACAGGATGAGTCTGCTTCTTGCTCCTTGCTTTCTAGTTTATTGTGACTGCACCATGTTCGCTGGACTGACTATAGCTTTGCACACATTATAATAGTATGGCTGGTTTGTGAACTCTTTTCATTCCAGTCTATGGATTGTCCCTCTTTACTGATTTCCCCTTCCCTGCTGGGGAGGGGTCATCAAGTGGTAGAGCAACTGCTGTAGTTTAACCTCAGGTACAGACTAAATGTAGACAGCAGCCCACAGAATCTGTTGGTGAGATCCCAGACATACTGGAAGGGAAGGTATGGCATCTTTGCACAGTGATACGGCTCTTTATTTCCTTCTTTCTGGTGGGTCAGGTGTATGTGTTGTTGCAGTCATCTCAGCAAGCAGCAAGTGTTCAAATTCTTGATACATAATTGCAATGCCAAATAAACACAACATTCAACAAGAGTAATTTTTCACATGTACTGGTTAAAACAGATAGAAAGTGTCCTTTTGGTGAGCCTTTAATGAGTTTTGGTATGTCTGGGAAAAAAAGGCAAGGAGAGCGCACAAACCCCAATGTACCACTAAAATTGCATTAAACTCAAATTTTAGATCAGTTTTTCCTGAGAAGAACTAATACCTAAAGAGCTTAAATTGGAAGCTTGTAAGTTGTCCTTGTATCACTAATGTTCTCTTCAACATGGCTGATCTTCATCAAATGCATGTTTCTTCATTTTGAATTTCAACATAAGACAAACTCGATTTCCTCTGGTGTAAATCAACAGAGGATCGTTGGTGAAGAAGAATGCTTCTATCCCACACACTGCACAGTCACACTACAACTGTCTATCATTTTAGTAAATACTTTTTTAAAGTGAATGCAGTGAACTCTAAAATTCTGATGCTCTGGATTAGATGCTTGAATGATAAAATTCAATGTAGTGCTACAACCAATCTGTGTTTTTCACCTCAGTGATTCAGAAACTTACGTTAAATAACTTCAACTTTAGTATCTTTCTGCTCCAAACTTAGCTGATACTGAGCTAATAAGACAAGCAGAAGTGGAAACTACTTAATAGTGCTAAAAAGTACTAAATGCCTGTCTTGAAAGAAGCAGTAAAAACATGTTATTTCATTACTGGCCACAGAGGTTTTTAGAAATGGAAAGTATCCTGCAAGATTCTAAGGCACCACCTACGAATGACGGGAGAAAGGAGGATCATGTCTTAGAGGAGCTCTTTCAATGTCTTGCTTACTGCTGATCATGATTAGGGCAAATCAAAATCCTTTTATTCGTGATGATTTTGGTGACAATTATGAACTTTCCCACCTTCAAATTAGTAGGTCTCAGAAAGACTGAGGAAAATGAAGACTATTTGAATTATGTCCTCTAAAATACAGGATAGAGGATTGTCATCTGTGACTGTGAATCTAGGTATATATAAACCTGAGCTCAAATTTCAAATAAATTTCAAGTCAAATAAGGGGTTATAGTGTGAAAAATGAGGATAATTATCAGGAATATGTTGTCTGTGCAGTATTAGAACCAGAAGATGCATCACCTCTGCCTACTGACATTAATATTCCACTACGTAAGTTGTCCACTGTTGTTTGTTTCTGCCATAGGCAGTTGGGTTGTGCTCTGGATTGTGAGGATATAGTGATAAAATAATGCATCAGGTGAAACTAACTTTATCTATAGTTCTTACATTCTAGATACCTAATATTTATTGAAAATGTTTTTCTTCCTTGTATTAAGGGTCTAGCAACTAGTGATGGTGGGCCTTAAGCATTATTGAAAGGGAAAATTACATTGATGCAATAATATTCTGCTCACCACCACTTCCCAGGGAGTCTATGCCCAAGTGATCTGAACTCTTCTTACGCCATCAGACACAAGTGAAGGCATAAACAAGTTTCTTCACTCTCATCTATTCTGGGAAAACCTTTGTGTGTCCTCTGCATTGTTATGTCCTGTTTGCTCCTTGCCCAGCTACTTAGTGCCAGCCACAGCAGAGGGTCCCTTAATGATTTCAGGGTTAGCATGTGTCCCAAGTCTTTTACTCTGCCTAAACCCTAGTAATTGTAAGCCTTAAGATGTGGTACATCTTCTACATCGCTTATTGTTGGCATGATGCTTCTTATTATGATAACATTTCCTTATGCAGGTGTAATTGCATGTCACTTTTTATTTCCCCCCTCTACTAACTTTTCACACAACCCTCCCCTAATTTTTGCTTTCAGTCCTGGTGCTGTCTGAGCCTTGTGTGTTAAATTGCTCAAACTAGAGAAAGTTTTCTAATCTCTGTTTAATTCTAAAAGTTTTGAATTAAGTTAAAAGTTCAATTCTAAAAGCACAGCTGCAGCTGTGCTCCTAGCCATAAGCAAGGGAGCACAGAATCTGTAGCTCAGTTTCCATTATCTCCTAAGAGGCACTATCCATTTGGGGTACTAGCTATTCCAGGAGCCTTATCTACTTCAGTGCCTCTGTCCAAAGAGACAAGCTGACACTGAAATTGCAGCTGACAGCACTTAAGTGCACTGGCTTTTAGAGCAGGTGGTGAAACTCTTAGTACTGGGTCATGCAGATTCTATTAACTATTTATACGAACACTATCCTGCCACTTCCTCCAGTGAAGTGTCCCTCGAGCAATCTTTTCTGCCACCTGAATGTGTTCTGCAAATAACTGTGCAGCTAAATGCCCATTAAGAAAATGACCTCTATTCAGAAAGTGAAACAAGAAATATAAATAGGCACCTTTGAGATCTGTCAACTGTATGGCTTTCGAGCACTTTGGATTAGTGTTTCCATTCAAAGTGGTGTACTTTTTAAATCTCACATTATTATCAATGTACAGTTTTTTATGTGTTTTTTATATGCAAGCATAACTGTGTAGATAGATCAGTATTTAAACAATAAAAATATTTTTTCTCTTTTGTAATGAAAATTAATTCTTCCAATACAATAAGCTGTCCTTCTACTTCAGCTTTTCAGGTTTGTTAGATAACATAAATACATAATCCTTGAAATATTTATCACCTGATTGTCTGTCTCAGGCTTATTTACTACTAGTTTAGTTTCCTTTTAAATTCATTTGTTCAGGTGTTTGAGTTCTGAAAGATACAGTTTCAAATCCTACCACAGAATACTTCTGGGTGGAAGAGACCTCAAAGGTCATCCAGTCCAACCCTTGACTGAGCACTGAAGGGTCAACACTAAGAATACTGACAACTGGTCCCTAAGCATCAGGTCCACACAATGCTTAAATGGTGAATCTACCACTGCACTGGACAGACCATTCCAATGTTTGAGAACCCTTTCAGCCTAAACCTCCCCTGGTGCAGCTTTAAACTATTTCCTCTAGTCCTGTTCCTTGACATTCTTTTGTTTAGTTGTGCAGAATGGTGAGTTCTCCTCTCAGCCTCCTCTTTTCCAGACTGAACAATCCCAATTCCCTCAGATGACCCTCATAGGCCATGTGCTCCAGGTCCTTCACAAGCCTTGTTGCCCATCTCTGGACATGCTCCAGCATCTCACTGTCTTTCTTGTAGTGACTGACCCATAACTGAACACAGTACTCAAGGTGTGGCCTCACCAGTGCTCAGTACAGGGGGACAGATCAGGTCCCTGTTCCTGCTGGCCACAGTGTTTCTAATACAAGTCAGGATGCCATTGGCTTTCCTGGCCACCTGAGCTTATTTGTTTGACTGCCATCCAATACCCCCAGGTGTCTCTCTGAGTCACAGCTTTCCAACCACACATGCCCTTATGGGGATCATGGCTCATATGCAAAAACTACCTTGATAAGCTATTAAGCTACTGTCTATATGGAACACTAACTTGTTGCATGGAGGAGAATAGTCTTGTCTGGAATGTGATTTTGCTAGACAGTAATTTTAGTTGTCAGGTACCAAATTATAGCTTGAGAGAATTTGTGCAAATCAGTCCTGGTTCATTCAAATGCTGCAGGACTTGTAGGGCTAAAGTTTGGCCTTGCAGCTCTTAGACCATTGAGACATATACAAAATGGGGAAAATCTTTTAGATGCTGCTGAGGAGTGACATTCCTTCTCTAGAGAAGTACTGAAGAAACTGATGGAAGTGCTTGCCAAGCTGTTTTCCATCACTCACCAGCAGTCCTGACTAAATGGGGAGGTTCCAGCTGACTGGAATCTGGCAAACATGATGCCCATCCACAAGAAGGGCGGGAAGGAGGACCTGAGGTACTACAGAGCTGTCAGTATAACCTTGGTGCTGGGGAAGGTCATGGAGCAGGTCATCTTGAGTGTGATTATGCAGCATGTGCAGGGCAACCAAGTGATCAGGCCCAGTCAGCATAGGCTTATGGGTGGCAAGTCCTGTTTAACAAATCTGATCTCATTCTATGACAAGGTGACCCGCTTAATGGATGAAGCAAAGGCTGTGAATATTGTTTATCTGGATTTTAGCAAAGCTTTCGACACCTTTCCCACAGCATCCTCCTGAAGAAATTGTCTGCTTATAGCTTGGATGAGTGGATACTTCATTGGGTTACGAACTGTCTGGTTAGCTGGGCACAGAGAGTGGTGGTAAATACAGTTAAATTCAGTTGGTGGCCAGACACTAGTGATGTTCCCCAGGACTCAGTATTGGGGACAGTTCTCTTTAATATCTTTATCAGTTATCTGGACAGGAAATTGAGTGCACCCTCCTCAGGTTTGCAGGTGACACTAAATCGGGTGGCAGTGTTTACCTTAGCTTGAGGATAGGAAGGCTTTGCAAAGAGATCTTGGGTTTAACAAAGCAAAGTGCCAGGTGCTTTGCTTGTGCTGCAAAAACCTCCATTTAAATCTACAGGCTTGGGGAAGAGTGGCTGGAAAGTTGCCTGGTAGGAAAGGACCCAGTGGTGTTGGTTGACATCCAGCTGAACATGAGCCACCAATGTGTACCGGTGGCCAAGAAGGCATGCATCATCCTGGCCCCTATCAGGACTGGTGTGGCCAGCAGGAGTAGTGACCATGACTGTGCACTTGGCACTAGAAACCACACCTTGAATATTGTGTTCAGTTTTGAGTCCCTTAACATAAGAAAGACATTTTGGTGCTGGAACCTGTCTGGAGAGGGGCAACAAAGCTGGTGAATGCCCTGGAGAACAAGTCTTATGAAGAATGGCTGAGAGATCGGGGATTGTTTAGTCTAGAGAAGAGGAAGCTGAAGGGAGACTTCATTGCTCTCTACGCTACCTAAAAGGGGATTGTAGTGAGGTGAGGGTCAGTCTATTCTGTCTAGTATCAGGTGATAGATTGAGAGGAAATGGCCTGGAACTGTGTCAAGGGAGGTCTAGCCTAGATATTAGGAAAAAATTCTGTGTGGAAAAAGTGGTCAGGCACTGGAACAGGCTGCTGAAGGAGGTGGCAGAGTCATCGTCCCTGAAGGTGTTCCAAGAAACATGTGAGCATGGCAATTTGGGATGTGGTTTAATGGCCACAGTGGTGTTAGGTCGGTGGTTGGACTGGATGATCTTTTCCAACCGAAACAGTTCTATGATTCTATAGTGATTAGTGCATCTTGAAAACAGAGATAAGTTGGTTACAAGCTTGATGCCTGTACCCTGGACCTATACAGAACTAGAAGCAAGGGGAGTAAGAGCCATGATTGAATTTTAGGTGGCATAGAAGCTTGTGTATAAAATGCTGTATTTGTATGTAAAAAAATCTGTATGTAGAAAAGACTGGATGAGGCACTTAGTCTATAGTCTAGTTGACTGGATAGGGTTGGGTGATAGAGGTTGGACTGGATGATCTTGGAGGTCTCTTCCAACCTAGTTGATTCTATTCTATTCTAATATGTTTCTCATTGTCCTATTGGAACATTGCTGTGCAACGTGGGATATAGTCAAATGCAGGAGTTAGGCTGTACTGGATTTTCATTGTGCTTTCACTCATATTATGCCAAGGGACAGAGAGAAACACATGGCTCATGGAAAGCTAAATGTCATATGTAATGAGTAGGAAAAAGGAGACTGTTACACATTGAGAAGGAGAGGAGAATAGGTGCATTCTGAGATTTGTGCTGACTTCAGGCAGGATTAATTCAGGTATCTGGATACTGCACTCACACATCTAGAAACAGATGGAGGCTTCCTGCTGAGCCTTTTTTCTTCAGTGGAAACATCACTACTTCCAGGGAGAAAAGAAAGAAACTGAGGGGGGGGAAGTAATGGCAGTGCACTGGGTGCTGGAAGCAGTGTTGGATCTCAGCTTCAAAAAGTGTGGTGGCTGCTGGAGTAGTGTATCTAACCTGACATACTTCTAATGCTCTGCTTGTAATAGCAATTGCTCTCAGGAAAAAAAAAATCTCTTTTTTTAAAGAAGGAATTTTGTTTGTCTTCTTGTTAAACAGATCAAAAAGAAGCAGCAAGAAGTAGTGGGCTTTTTAGAAGCCAACAAGATTGACTTTCAACAAATGGACATAGCAGGTGATGAAGACAACAGGAAATGGATGAGAGAGAATGTCCCAGGTGAAAAAAAGCCTCAAAATGGAATTCCTCTCCCTCCACAGATCTTCAATGAGGAGCGATACTGTGGGGTAAGAGGATGTTTGGAAATTTAAATACCTTCAGAGAGAATTGTTTCACAGAAAGTGACTCCTCTCCTTTACTAGAAGTGTCAGCAAACTCCTTAAGACAAGATGAGTCATGTTGAAAAAACAACTCTCAGAAAGCATTTTTCAAGCTCAGAAAAGGAATTAAAGAAAAGATTATTCCTTTTTAAGAGACAAATGCACATGGAGGGAACACTGAGTAGAGAAACTTTGCTTAAAGGACTATATGTGTTGTCTCTTGCAGACCTAGAGCCTGTGCAGAACACAGAGCTCACTGCGAGGCATGGAATTGGCTGTCTCTGCTGAGCTCTGTAGTTTCCTCTCACATTCTCCTACCTCTTGCTGTGTAACTCACTCACAAATTGTCCTACTGGTGGCTCTCTGCCGGCACTCTTTAAGCAAGAGACAGTGCTGTCTAGGTGACACAATAGTTTCTTCACACAGTATCTCAGCTAAACTTTGAGGGATAAATGCTCAGTCCTGCAATTTGACAATATTGAACTATGCAAATTAGTGGGGGTCGTAGCAAGGCTGATCTGCTATCTCTAGATCTGTTGTACTTTGGTTCTTGAACATTCAAGTAATCTTGCATAGTGATTATTGATATTTTGTTTGTTTGACAGACTGATCTGGGCTGCTAGGAAGTCAAGTAGATGTCTGAGGCACCAGGGCCTGTGAACAGGAATTTTTCTTTTTCATTATATTATACAAATAAATAGGAATTGTAGTTGACAGGAGTAGTTCTAGTATGTTATTTGAATTACTGAAATTATATTGCTTATTCAATAAATGGCTAACTCTACATAGCAAAAATGGCAACACTCATCAGAAACTTTTATATTTACTTATGTGCAAATAACAGGTTATTTCTCTTGAGTTTGTTTGATCCAGTGATGGATAATACTGTACCAGCACCAATATTAAGATAGTAAATCCAAAGAGATATCTAAGACAGGTTTTGTTTTTTTTTTTCCTTGGCATAGTCTGGATGGGAAGCACAGAGCCTGGAAAGTACTCTGATACTGATAGGTGAAACAAACTTGCAAAGCACTCTGAAACGCAGATCACATAGCGAGCCCAGTTTTAAGTTACGCCACAAATCCGGTGTGAACTACTGCAAAGGTTGTTTTGGGAGAGAAGGGATTTACATGCCACTAAGTTTTCAGAATTAACTCCAGTGCTCTTAGGGCAAAAGTTGCTAGTATGAATAATGGACTGTAATTGTTTCCTTATTTTCTCATAGGACTCTTGAAAGAGAACTTGGTAGGCTGGAGTTCATGTGCATTCCAACACGCAGTCTGCACTAATAAAAATGTATAACTTGATGTATCTTACTCTGGTTTTTGTGACAGCCAATGCTGCAATAAATATTTCTGATATTCCCTGGAGAACTGACATAGGGAATTAAAAGAGTAATTGTGTTAAAGTGTTGCACCTTTGCACATAAATAATAAATACATGGTTTTACTCCTTGTCTTGACTCTATTTCAGGAAACCAAATTATTTATGTCTTGGAATAAATTTAAGAAAGAGTCCTTTCCAAAGATACCTCCATGTGGAAAGAGGTACAGAAAGCAGTTGCAAGCTACCAATTTTAGGTTAACTGTAAATTTTATTTAGTTCTTAAAGTCTCCAGAATCCTAATCTACCCAGCTCTCAAGCTATGCAGTGAGTGCATAGCAAAGATTCATTTATAGCGTCATGATTTCCAGATAATAAGGCCGTGAGATCCACATCGGTACATTAGCCTTCTCTTTAGAGGAAGGTGACTTAAGGGAGCTACACAGTGATTGTAAAGTAGGATTATGTAGGCTGGTTGAGGACATGGCCAGGGGCTGGCAGACTGGTACAAAATTCCTCTGTGCCACATGCTGTTTTGCAATACATCTACAGTCTAAAGCTGAGGATTTACATTCTACTTCCCTGCATAACCTGTGCAGCTGGTCCATCAGACTTCTTATTTTGAAGTTTAAAACTGTTTCACACTGTTTAAAGCTTACATGATATATCTTAACTCTTCCCCTGTGTCCTACTTCCTTTGTCTGTGGCCACTTTATTAATAATAGGGCTGAGAAATGTGAAGGTTTGAGTCATGGACTTCAGTCCAGTACCCTGAATTCACAAAAGCCCCTTTAAAATACCTTGCTCTTGTTAGTGAAGTCTTCAAAGGGTATCATAGAATCATAGAATCATAGAATGGTCTAGGCTGGAAGGGACCTCAAGGATCATCCAGCTCCAACCCCCCGCCACAGGCAGGGACACCTCCCACTAGAGCAGCTCGCCCAAGGCCTCATCCAGCCTGACCTGAAACACCTCCAGGGAGGAAGCATCCACCACCTCCCTGGGCAACCCATTCCAGTGCCCTACCACCCTCACTGTAAAGAACTTCNGTATCAGTCTTGAGGCATCTAAAAAGCTTTCAATTTGTAACCTGGGCATATGCAGCCAGGTTATGCCCTTTTCCTAGTATGCTAAAAGCACCCTGTAGCTTAAACTTCTTTAGCACTATGTAATTGTAAATAGAAATCAGATGCTCCATTAATTCTCATTTTGCTATACTACACAAGTTAAGCTCTTGATACCTTTCTTTTTTTCTGTGAAACTAATTTTTCTCTTTCTCCTTCCTACTGTTTTTTTTTCTTTCCTCATTCCCAGGTAGTCCTTTAGTTTCAGGTCACTTTGTTACATCTAATTTCTGTTTGTTCTCCTTTCTGAGATCACTCTTTTCTCTTTACTTCCCATCAACTGTCTCGTGTGCCTGGCTCCCATTCATACATGTATGTACATTTTAGGAGCATGCTGGTCTCAGAGCACAGGCCTTGGGAGATTAAAATTGAAGGTGAAATATCTCCTTCCTTCAAGAAAGGATTTGGAGAGAGACATGTCAACCTTCAAATATTTTAAAGGCTGCAGCAAAAAGGATTTTATCATTGGTCTGAATTCAGTACTGGTCCTGCTTTGAGCAGGAAGTTGGAATAGATGATCTTCTGAGGTCTCTTCCCTCCTGAATTATCCTGTGGTTCTAAGGTTTTTGTTCTGCACCCACTGGATGTGGGACAAAATGTAACGAGCAACAAATGCAGCAAAGACATTTAAGTCAGACACCAGGAAAATAGATGTGGTTTTCAGGAGACTGTCTCATTATCTCATTAAATGTCATGTTACCTGTTAGAGTAATGTAGGTGCTCCTGCCTTGGAGAAATGGTCCTTTGAGTTCTTCTCTAATCCCCTCTTTTGCACTTCAGTGACATTTTGGGGATGAGGCTAAAGAAAGAGAGGATACTGGTGGCAGGCTTCCTTTTCGAGCTGGAACAGACTGACATAAGCAAGTAAATGAAGTCCTGATGCTAATCTTCTTTCCTGCTAATATATGAAAGTATCTGCATCTTCTAGCTGACCCTAAAGAGCACTTCCTAACTTGTACTGTAAAATGGAGGTTTCTTACAGATGCATTTATGAAAATACACCAACTGCAAGCAGCATTTCTGTGAGGTCAGAGGAGCTTAAGCCTGTCTTATAAATGGCTTGGATCTTATTTTCCTTTCAGATTTTGTGATATTGCTGCTTGAAGATACTGATTAGAAATAGATTAATTTTGTATGCCTGGGTATAGCACCAATTTCAAATATCATTCTAATCCATCAGCATTGGCAATTACACTTGTATTTGATCTTTTTTCTTAGGCTGATTCTTTGCTCATGTCTAGACAGGCATCTGCATTTGTGTCACTTTCTAAATATATTGAGCACTCTTGTCTTTACTTTTGCTTGACAAAAAAACCTGGAAAATAAATGGAATGTAAACTTCTGGTTTTCTCTGTGAGTGGAAATATCTGCTTTTCTGTCCACAGAAATCTGTATAATAAAATAACCATGTACATTTTGTTTTTTTTTTTTAAAGAATAATGTTTGTATTTGGAACTTCAGACAACTGCTGAAGTCAAACGTACAGAAATCATAGGGACCTCTGGAGGCCTGTAGTGCACCCTGCTGCTTAAGTCAGGGTTAACATAAAGGATAATTTATATTGCTTGGGACTTTGGCCATAAAGTCTCCAAGAATGGTGTTTCCATACCCTCTCTGTGTGCTGTGACTTGGTGCCATGCCACTCATGTAGGGAAGAACTTTTCACTGGTGCCTAATTGGAATTTGCTGTTTAACTGTCTAGCATTCCCACAGTAGTCACAGAAAGGATTATAGTGTGAAGTGTATGTGTGAGAAACTCATGGAGTTGTTTTATTTTTTTTAAAGGAAAAAAAATTACTGTGTTTTTCAAAGACAAATGACACTACCACTCTCTGCCTAGACCATTTACTACTTCTCATACGGATATGAAATTATTGCTTACCTGAAACAAGTTGTTACTGTTCATTTTTCTCAGTGAATGGAGATGTGAACAAGTTTTCATTAAGAAAGTAACAGTGCAAATACTCTACACAAAACTATGCCTTGATCACTGTAGTCACCACAACTCTTACCCCATGCTAAATACATAATAAACTTGCTTCTCAGTGTACGTGTTCTTCCATTTATTATGCCACATTTACTGTGGGATTCCACTGTACACTACCACAGGCAAGGAGTACCTGATCTAATCTGCCATCGTATCTTCTTCTGCTAGTTCATCTGATCGCTCACATGTCTTATTTGTGCTCTCAGGTGTGGTTGTCTACATGTTGGAGATTTCACAGAATGTTAGGGACTGGAAGAGACCTCAAAAGATCATCCAGTCCAACCCCTGTGCATGGCAGGACCATCTATACCAGATCACACAAGAACACATTCAGGCAGGTCTTGAATACCTCCAGAGAGGGAGGCCCCACAACCCCTCATGGCATCCTGTTGCAGTGTTCTGTCGCCCTCAGTGCAAAACGTTTTCCTCACGTTTACATGGACCTTCCTATCCCTCGACTTCCACCCATTGCCCCTTGTCCTCTCACTGGGCATCACAGAGAAGAGCCTGGTTCCATCCTCTTGGCACTCACCCTTTATGTATTTATAAACATTAATGAGGTCACCCCTCAGTCTCTTCCTCTCCAAGCTCCCTCAGCCTCACCTCATAAGGAATTTCTACTACACTTGCTGTCTCCTGCTTTTCCTCTGGGGAGTAGCTAACATGACATATAAAATACCTAGCCACTTCATGGCCCTTCCTTGCTGTAGTCTTTTTTGGTTTCCAGCTATTGATACATGCCACAGTTTGCTTAGGCTGGTTTTGTTTCGAGTGTGTGGTATGCAGGAGCATGTAAGTTCCCTGAGTTTACAGGGCCTCTCAGAGGCTCATGTTAAATTCCAGCCCTTTGAATTGCAGAGAAATTGTTTGTATTCTTGTTTGCTTTTAAGTTTATGGATTAGACTTCAGATGCTGGCTTTCTTAAATGCTTACTGCAGACCTGGGTGCCACAGCAACATGAAAAGAGAGAGGAAAGAGTTTGAGAATTGAGTGATCTGGAGCAGCAGCAGGTATTCTGCCTGGTCAGAGCAAAGTATACTCCGGGTCTTCTCCCAGACTGGACAATTCCCTCTGTGTGTACTAGGTCTGTGTGAAAGCTAATCTGTCCCTTAGGTCAGTGAAATGGTCTGTCATTTATCCTGTCTGTTAAGTTGTGTTACCTCTTCCAAACTGGACTAAAATGTCATTGAGTCCAGCATTGTTGACATTAAGGTGTCTTCTAAGCCATGCATTCCAGCCTTTCCCTAAGATTACCCTTAGCCGGTAATTTATTCTCTAGAAATACTAAACCAGCCTAATAAAACAGCTCAGGTCCTAACCCAGCTTTACAAACTAGTCTCAGGGATGAGTCAGCACCTTGTTATTTACAGACTTCTATTTCTGGAGTTATCTGTGTTGAGAGAGAGAATAATAATGTGATTAGGGCAGTTGTCTAGGACTCTGCAGATATGCAATCAGTCCTCTGTCCTACAGAGACCTACTGTGTGATTGATTGTGGGCCAGTCACGATGACAGAGTTTCTGCTGAGATTTGAAATGTTGATTTTTACCTGTCTAAGGTGTGAGTCATGGACTTCTCAGTTACAAATTGAGCTTCCTTAGCTGACAGGACCATTGTACAGAGAAATACACTAAAGACTATGCAGATTCCAGCTGGTAGGATAGGACCCACCTCTCATCTTTTCAGTCACATTAGCACCGAAGAGAAAACAGACATTGAACGTAATGATTTAACTATAGATGGTATTGAACAGGTGTTAAGGAGTGGTAAGGAGTGATTTGAATCTGGGTTAGAAGTGAAATGGTGTGGCCAGCAGGAGCAGGGAGGTCATTCTGCCCCTGTACTCTGCACTGGTTAGACCGCACCTTGAGTACTGTGTCCAGTTTTGGGCCCTCCGGTTTAAGAGGGACATTGAGGTGCTTGAGTATGTCCAGAGAAGGGCAACGAGGCTGGTGAGAGGCCTTGAGCACAAGCCCTACGAGGAGAGGCTGAGGGAGCTGGGATTGTTTAACCTGGAGAAGAGGAGGCTCAGGGGAGACCTTATTGCTGTCTGCAACTACCTGAGGGGTGGTTGTAGCCAGGAGGAGGTTGCTCTCTTCTCTCAGGCAGCCAGCACCAGAACAAGAGGACACAGCCTCAAGCTACGCCAGGGAAAATTTAGGCTCGAGGTGAGGAGAAAGTTCTTCACTGAGAGAGTCATTGGCTACTGGAATGGGCTGCCCAGGGAGGTGGTGGAGTCGCTGTCCTTTCAAGGCAGGATTGGACGTGGCACTTGGTGCCATGGTCTAGCCTTGAGCTCTGTGGTAACAGGTTGGACTTGATGATCTATGAGGTCTCTTCCAACCTTGGTGATACTGTGTGATACTGTGAATTGCAATGAGGCCCAGTATAAAAATTATCAAATAGTTTATTAAGTATATAAAGAAAATTTCCCCCAAATTTCTTTACAATTAACACACAGAGATGCTATTATGCAGTTGGTGAAACTAATTTTGCAGAATGTAGGTCTGCAGTCAGATTAAATTTAAATGATTTAGGAAAAGTTTCAGAAAACTTCAGCAACTGGAGAGCCTTGCAGCACAAACTGCCGCCTAAATGTTAAACGTAAACTTTCACCAACGTCTGAAAAGAGAGTTAGTTTATTCACTGGTTAGTCTCAATATTTTTAATCCAAAAGCATACGTCGAAGCATGAACGAAGAATATAGTCCCAGCCACACGGTGGCCTTCCACAGGGTGGTGATGCAGCAAGGCTTTGCTGCTTGTGTAGCTCAGATTGAGCGCATTGTCTGAGAAGGTCCACAGACGCGAGGCAAATCCTCCCTGGCTCTCAGGTAGCCGTCGGAGTGCTCAGCCACCTGGGCGAAGCAGGATACAGGTTTGCGGGCTGGAGCAGTCCAATCGGGTGCTGTGTATAGCAAAGGAGTCGGCCTTCGGGCTGGAGCGGCGGGCGGGCGGGCGGCTCCCGATGTCGCAACTCCTTGCTAGGCCGGCGCCTAGGCTGCTGCCTAGACTCGACCAGAGTCAAATGGACTCGGGTTCGGCTGAGCTCAGGCCGGCAGCTGTATCCCAGCGTGGGGCAAGCCGTTTCAATCCCTCGGCTCAGCGCGGAAGACAGGCAGGGCCAGGTCACAGTATCACCAAGGTTGGAAGAGACCTCACAGATCATCAAGTCCAACCCTTGGTCGTCAAGGTCTTCCCTTCGTGGGGCAGGCAAGGCCCCAGATACACTGTGCAAAGGCACGGCACGGCAAACGGGTAGTGGACAAAACAAAGGCCGCAGCAACCACAACCAAACAAGTTTGCTAGGTTTTTAAGCATTTTGATGAGTGTCTTTGACCAATAGCAACAGATAAAAACACAGCAATCCTCAGTTATTTCACCAATAAAAGGAGATGTACCTGCTTAGATCTGTGACCTGTGTTTACTAAAGACAAAGCAGGCTGCAAAACAAGGCCAAATATGATGTCTTTGATACACTGAGAGGAGCCAAGGCTTTTGTCTGCTTTCCTGCCTTCTTCCACCTGGGAAGAAGGGGGAGAGGTGGGCATTCAGGTGGGTGTTTGGGATATGTCTTGGATATGTATGCTAGGTATGATTTGGACCTTCCACCCCAGCAGGTTATCTATGATGGTGAAACATGCAGAGCCATCAAGCTAACTCACCAAGCACGGGTCCTTCTAGAGCAAACTCATCAGAAGGTGAAACAAGTCAATTTGCAGAGGTAAAAGCCATCCAGCTGACTTTAAGCATTGCTGAACAAGACAAGCAGTTAATACTGTATCTGGGTACTGACTCATGGATGGCAGCAAAATGCTTTGTGGAAGTGGTTAAAAGAGTGGAAATGGTATAGAGCAGAGGCAAACCTATTTGGGCTGCTAGCTTGTGGTAAGACATTGCTACTCAGCTGAGAAAGTAGTTATAAAAGTAGGTCATGTAGATCCCCACACTCGCCCAAGTAAATGCTATGGCCTCAGGGGAGTACCACTGATCCTGCCAGGAGTTGGTCCTTTGCCAGGAAATGCTGCTGCTGCTCTCTGGACTGGATTTAAGTGTGCCACTCAGTGCTGTCACTTCCTGAGGCAACTCACATTTGGATCTACAATGGTTTTGATTATTTTCTCACCTTTTCCAAAAACTTCTGTTCTGATACCCCATACAATGTACTACAGATGTTCTGGGACTTCACCCTTTCCCAACACAGTTTGGATCAATCCTTGGCAAATAGTAGGACTGTCTTTCCACCCCTGGGGCAATTGATTGCAGGTGTACTGAGCACCTCTTTCTCAACGACTTCTGTGACTCCTCATGTGGGTCTCCACACAACAGCTTTCTGCTTCATGTACCTAAAAGTTTGTCTGCTGAGGAATATCCAACCAACCAGCAAGTTGAGCAGGCTGCTAAACTGTTCCAAACAGGCTTAGATTTGGAACAGAAAGGTGAATTATTTTTAGCTCAATGGGCCCATGCCTCTTCAGGACATCAAGGAAGAGATGCAACATATAAAGGGGCTCATAATTGCGGGATTCATGAACTTCTGTTTACATGTGGACAGGAGATTTTGGCTGCTACACATATGTTAGTGGGAACAACAGCATCGTTTGCTAAGTTTGTCTGAAGAACAACAACTGCATTTTCTAACCAGTTTTCTTTACAATAAACAATTTCCTCTTTATCATTTCAATTGTGCTATTATGTTGACTGTTGACTTTTATTTGCTATAAAGCTGTCCAGTGTTTTGAGTGCCTATTTTGTGCTCTTACTCATAGCAAGTTTCATTTTATCATTTAAATAGGAATAGCTTTGCTTTGTATGGCTCAAGCATATTAAAATGAGATGCTTAATTTTATCTGATTCTGCAATAGATGTGATAAAATTAAAGTGTAAGGCTCTAGAGAGATTTGCCCATTTGCTCGTTTTGCCAACAAGTGTGAAACTCTCCATATCTGAGTTTTCTTTCTGGAACTTAGATAATGAAGGTGCTTGTACAAATGCATAGCCATTCTCATCAATATGAGAAAGATATTCCTGGGTTAGTTTCTTCCTCCTGTATTTTTTGTTTTAGTTTTGTTAACAGTTCTAAGTTGGGTGGTTATTTTTGTTCTTTTTTTAGGATTTTGAGTCCTTTTTCTCCGCTAAAGAAGAAAATGTTATTTATTCATTCCTGGGTCTTGCTCCTCCTCCAGGCACAAAGGTATGCAGCGCTGTCCTTTCTTGGGGGCCTTATGTTTCACTTAATAAAGATGAAGATAGACAGTGACTCAGCATGTCATATAAGGGGCAGCAATAAGTATTGCATTAGATCATAGAATCACAGAGTGGTCTGGGTTGGAAGGGACCATTGAAGGTCATCTAGTTCACCCCGCCCCGCTCTGTAGTCAGCAGGGGCATCCTCAACTAGAACAGGCTGTCAAGATCCCTGTCGAGCTTCACCTTGAATATCTCCAGGGATGAGGCTTCAACCACCCCCCTGAGCAACCTGTTAAGTGCTCCACCACCTTCGTAATAAAGAACTTGTTCCTAACAGCCAATCTAAATCTGCTCTTCTCTAATTTGAAGCCATTTTCCCTTGCCCTATCACTACAGGCCTTTGTAAACAATCTCTCTCCAGTTCTCTTGTAGGCACCTTTCAGGTGCTAGAAGATCATAGAATCATAGAATGGTTTAGGTTGGAAGGGACCTCAAGGATCATCCAGCTCCAACCCCCTGCCATAGGCAGGGACACCTCCCACTAGAGCAGGCTGCTCAAGGCCTCATCCAGCCTGGCTTTAAACGCCTCCAGGGAGGAAGCATCCACAACCTCCCTGGGCAACCTGTGCCAGTGTCTCACCACCCTCACTGTAAAGAACTTCCTCCTAACATCCAGTCTAAATCTCCCCTCTTCCAGCTTAAACCCATTCCCCCTCGTCCTGACATTACTAGACCTTGTCAATAGTCCCTCCCCAGCCTTCCTGTAGGCTCCCTTCAGATACTGGAAAGCCACTCTAAGGTCTCCTCGAAGCCTTCTCTTCTCCAGGCTGCAGAGCCCCAACTCTCTCAGCCTGTCCTCATAGCAGAGCTGCTGCAGCCCTCTGAGCATCTTCGTGGCTCTCCTCTGGACTCGCTCCAGCAGTTCCATGTCCTTCTTGTGTTGGGGGCTCCAGAACTGCACACAGTACTCCAGGTGGGGTCTGACGAGTGCAGAGTAAAGGGGGAGAATCACCTCCCTTGCCCTGCTGGCCACACTTCTCTTGATGCAGCCCAGCACACGGTTGGCTGTCTGGGCTGCATGTGCACACTGCCGGCTCATGTTGAGCTTTTCGTCAACCCAGACCCCCAGGTCCTTTTTCCTCAGAGATCATTATTATTAAGATCATTATTAGGTCTCCCTGGAGGCTTCTCTTCTCCAGGCTGAACAACTCCAGCTCCCTCAGCCTGTCATTGTAGCAGAGGTGTTCCAAACCCCTGGTCATTTTCATGGCCCTCCTCTAGACTTGCTTTCTCAGGTCTATATCCTTCCTATATTGAGGACTCCAGAGCTGGACACAGTACTCCTGGTGAGGTCTCACTGGCACAAAGTGCCAGCGTCACCTCTCTGGGTCCACTGGCAACACATCTTTTGATACAGCCCAGGATGTGATTTGCCTTCTGGGATGGTGGTGCACCAAAGTGTTCTTAAGAGGGGAAAAAAAGTGGCTGGTTCAATAAATGCTGAAAACTGCTTTTCACTTCCCTTCTTTTACAGCAGTTTTGTTACCCTGCCTACAGCTGATTACTTTTTTTGTTGTTGCTGTTGACACAAGAGTATTTTCCTCACACTCAGATTTTAAATAGGGCAACGTTTCCTAATGCTATATATGTGCTTACTTGCCTCTGACTGCATCAAACCTTGAGCAAACAGGGTTTGTACTGGTCACCAAGAGGGGCCAGCGTATGGATCTGTTCCATGCTCTCTGGGTACACAGAGGCTGACAGCAAGGAGTTTGCTGCTTCTCTTTACAGGAAGTAACTTAAAAGTCTCACATAGGACTTCACAAGGTCCCTTTAGCAGGTATACCCATTGTTTTCCATCCACTGTGTGCTAGTTTGAGCCTAGCTAGCATGTTTTGGTGAGAAGAACTAGATGATAGGCTGTAAAATGAAAACAATGGTGAGGTCTACTTCCCTCACAGTCTTGCTGAGATGTATACAAAAGAAAGGCAAAACAAAAGATTACTGCACTTGCTTCTTCTCTTCGCTGGGGAGCTTTGCCTGCTGGGGAGAAGCTGAGGCTGCTGGCTGGACTCCATCTTGCTTTCTAACCTCACCCTCCTTTTGCTTGGCTGCTTCACCTTGCTTGTTAACCCTCTGGCCAAACCTCCATTCTTCCTTGGGACTGGGGTAAGGTTGAGAGGGGTAGGGGGAAGGTGAGGGGGTGGTTGAGAGCCCCTCCTGGGGACTCAGGTTTCTGGGAGGGGAATTGTGTTTGTATTACCTTTTTTCCCTTGTATATTTCTGTCTATAACTGTATATACTGTAAATATCTGCTTGTAAATTGTGCCAGCTGTAAATATAAGCTTCATTCAAATTTCCAGAGCCGACTGAGTCTAGTCTGGGTAATATCTAAAAGTGTGGGGGCCAGGGGACACCCAAACCATCACACACTGTGTTTTGTCAGTGTATCATTGTCAGCTAGCATATGATCCAGTTGTCAAATAATGTATTTCTGATAAAAGAAAAAAAATATTTGTTTGGGGTTTTTTTGGTTGATTGATTCCCACCGTCTTTTAACAGAAAGCTAAATCTTTAACAGTGACTTCTAATTAGAAGTTTTATGCCTGAAAGCATTACAGTAGTCTTATCCTGAGACCACGTTAGATCAAATGTTGCCATCTTTAATGTGGATGGTTCAACAACAGAAAATAAGAGTGTTGAGCTGGAGTAATGGGAGAATTCTGCTCCATGTGGTGACCTGGCTGAAGAACTGCCCTGGAGCATGAGAATCTGCTTTCTGGTCCAACTCTTGAGGGTAGCAAATTTGAGTCAAACACTATTGTAAATGTCTCTGTTTTTCACCTTCTGTGAAAGCAGATTGAAAAAGGAGCCTTTGCTAAGTGCTCTGGAAGCTGCAGATGAAGAGATACCCAGGGGAGAGCCACACTTGCTATAAATGTCTTTGACACTGAGTCTCTTCGTGATAAGGAGCAAGTGATTTAAACTCCCTGCTTTAGCTGTGCCATCCTCTGCCAAGGGAAATAAAAATTACTTGGCTGCCTCACAAGAGTCTTGTGAGAATTCATTTAATTAACATCCACAAAGCCATGAAAGGCTTAAAGGACTATAGGTGTTACATGCAATAATCATTAGAAAAGATATGTGGAGAATCAATGAGATAAAGAAAACTGCATTTTTCCATCTTCCCACTTCATATATTATCTGCTCCATCGTGCAGGCTTCTGTTAGATAGCATGTCTGTGAAGCACAGCAAGGATGCTTTAGATCTCATTCGTTCACAGCTGTCAGCATAGGCTGTTACAGTTTCTACTTCATGACAACTTTGTAAATGTTGACAATAATATGTGCACTACATAGTGCTGGGCAGATTAGTGTTAGTGCTATTGGTAGCAAGCAAATGTGGTTTACACCGAGTGACTGCTCCATTGTCAGTGCTGGTAGTGATTGCTTCAGTCCAGAAAGTGGAAATAGATGAGAAAGCTATTAGGAAAAAAATCCATGTGAAGAGTGAAGTGTATTTATATTGTCTCCCTTTTAGAGTCTCTTTCTGAATTTGACAGAGACATATACAAGTGTTTTAGCATTTACTGCAGAGATGTTTCTCAGCATCTTCACTGCATGACAGTCTGGCTGTGCTTTGTCATACAAATAACCCTGCTGTACTGCTTCTGCTTGCCTCTCATTAGGCTGTCAATTCCACCTTAGCAATAAATACAATGGATGGCTCATGACATTGATTTTCAGTAGTATGAATCTGGAATAATAAGTCAGATATGGAAGAAATGTTGATGATGACATATGACAGTTTCCTCCTAATCCTGTCTTAAATAATTGTAATTTCTTTTCCTAAAATATGATCATTTATAAACAAAGCAATTGACAAAGCATGAAAACACAACAAAGCAGTCAGTAAGCAGCAAGCTTTCAGGAGTCTTTTACCTCAATGAGGCACTGCAAAGATTTATATGAAGCTGGTGCATGTCTCATACTCTTGCCTTTAGAAGATTTTTTTTTTTCTTCCCTTTTCCATCCTCATTTTATCTCACGTTGCACCAGCAGTAGAGAAGCTCTGATAAGACCATCATACATAGAGATATAAAGAAGATGATTCTCAGGTCTGCAGCACACATGAAAGCAGACTTTACAGATTTAAGTATCCTCTTACTTATAAAAATGTTACAACTGTTTCAGAAGGAAATGGCAAATCAGCATCAAACTGGCTGGAAAGCAGGTTGGGGACCCGCTCCCTATGTATGTGCCTACCCTTCCCTGCAGTCAGCCATGTTCAGACTAATCGAGTTACGTACCATTGTATGCAGCCAGTTGTTGTGTCCATCCCTGTATTTCCAGATCCAGTACAATAAAGTATTTAGCTGTCTGGATTGCCCATGGAAACTTCTGCATGTCTTAGTGGAAAGGTCAAAGCTCAAAATGTTCTTTGGTTAGATCACAGTGGGAGTCAGGCAGAGATCATCACACTTCGTTTACTGCATACTGTACAGCGTTTTTATCCTTCAAGAGTGCTATGTGGCTGTAAAACTCAATGACATTACAGAAAATCAAAATGTATTTTTGATACTTCAGAAAGGGTCAATTAGTTCACATCATCTTTTCTGTCCTGTTACCTCGTTACTGCAGTGGTTATCATGTTTTCTAAAGCATCATTTAACAAAGATGAGCGACAGAATTTTATGTGCCTAAGAGAAGAAGCAGGCATAGTGTTTGTGTTAATAAGTTCTTCAATAGATTAGTATGAAATACGTTCTCACTTGAAGGAATAGCTGCTCTGGAATACTTCTAAACATGTTTTGTGACAGGCTAGGATTTAGAGGACCAGCTGTGCTTTATGACTGATCCAAAGATCATTCAAGTTAGTGATAGATTTCTGAATGATCCTACTTAATCTTGGGCTAGCCACACAAATGGCGATGTGCTGATAATACGTGAGTGAACATCTGAGTTACAATCAACATGTTTTGTATGTCTAGGGTCAAGTGTGTCACTGTCAGCTGCCCTTGAAGTTAGCTGTATTACTTTTTAAAGCCCCACCACTTTTATGCTTAGTCTAAGACTACTCTCAATATTCTTGAGAAGGCTCTCAAATGCTGATAGTGTGTGAACAGCCCATTAAAAACTACAGCTGCACTGCTTGCTTTCTCCAATGACACAGGTGAATTGTTCTATCAGTGAGATGCCTATTAAACTGAGGTGATAATACACTGTATTACTACACCTTCTGAGTGTCTTAGCAAGGTAATTAATAGCTTTTTATTTTCAGGGACAACCAAGTTTGATATTTGGGGGGTTTGTTTGTTTGTTTGTTTGTTTTTGAGAACTTTATTAACTGTTCTGGAATACTGCATCCAGTTCCCAGAAATTCAGAGCCCATAGCCTGTAGCAAGATTATTTAGATCTGCAATTGCTTTGTGAATGCAGGCAACTGATTTACTTGATCTGAAGGTTTGTCTTCAAATCTTGCACATATACTTAAATCCTTAATCTTAGTATTCTTGGTCTTAATTACCATAATCCTGATATCCCAAAATCCACAGATACTTGGGCTTTAGTCTTTTAGTTGAAGAAACCTTCTCAGACTGCTATGAATTACAGATTTACAGTATGTGAGTTCTATTTGACTAGAAAATGACCTATCAGCCAATCTTTATAAATGGTACTACTTTTAAAATTAATTAAAGAATGAGATTTTGTATTTCTGTGGAGAGATATTATGATGACATTCTAAATATCATAACTCTCCATATAATCAACACGGGGTGTGTGTGTGCATGTGTATGTATGTTCTGGCTAATAAGAAGCTGCTTCTTGAGTTTATTTCAGCTACAGCTCTTTTTTTTTTCCTTCTACTCTGAGTAGGTATATGATTCATCTGAGATAGTTTTACACAATAGGTTCATTTTAATTAGAATGCCATCTTCAGTCTTTATGTACTTCATGTTTCTGCCCAAAATACCAAGTACATTGATTTTAAAATGAAATGCTAATATATACACTGAAAATAAATAACCAATCAACTTAGATTTCATTTACACTATCCATTTTAGGAACCACTACAAAATTAGTGTCTGTAAGGAAAGTTATCATTTGCTTAAGAAAACAATGTATTAACACACTGTAGTACAGAAGAATTTAAGTATATATGTTTATGTTACTACATATTTTAATTTTTTTTGGGGGGGGGAGGGTAGTGTAAGATAAATGAAGGTAAAAAAGAAAGCCTCTGGAGATCTGTTCTGAATAGCAATGCCAGCAGCAACAGAATGGAGTGAGCCCACAATTTTATGTGTACTTGAAATGAGACAGTATTGGCAGAAAAATATGTAGTCTTTTCTTCCTCCTCCTTCCTCTGGCTCCTTCTGCTTACTCTGAGCTGCTCATTCCTCTCCTCAAGCATCCCCCACTATGCTGGCAAAAAACAAGCATGCAGCTGTGTAACGGAGTGTGCAGATTGTGTGAGATAGAAATGTTTTTCCCTTTAAAGCTTTAATCTTGATCAGCCTCCCATTCTAGTTCATCAGGCAGCCCTGGAAAGGCTTTTGCTGCCAGGAGTGCAGGGGCAGTGCAGTGCTGGGAAGGACTGCAAGGAGGTTGATGCTTGCTGCCAATTGTTTTTTTTTCTGGATGTTTTCCTCTGTGGAGAGGAAAAAAGAACTTATAAGCATATTTGTCTATTCTCACTGCAAACTCTTACATATGAAATGTATTTTCCGTGATTCAGGAGAAAATTGCCCAAAGGGCATGAAATCTTACTGACAGTGAAGTTTCAGCAATAAAAAAATAAAAATAATAACACCCTCCCCCCGCAAAACCGCCATGCAGCAGCATTTCACCCATCATCACTCAGCTGTGATACCTGCTTCCAAACATTCCTAACCTCCTTTCCATGGTTTTTGTCCTCATCCAATAGAGCGTCTCAGCAGAAGGTTGTGTCTTTTACTGCACACCACATCATGGGACAAAAATCCCTATGTCAGCATTCACTCAAATTTGCTCTGGGACTGAAAAAACAGATAGCTATGCTAGTGCCATGCTTTGTCAGGCTAAGTATACTGGCTGAAGAAACAATATTTGATAAGGAGGATGCTAGAGAACTTGTGACACTTAATGGACTAGGGGTCATGAGCTGTTGTCTAACTGTAGAGACAAATGAAATTACAACAAAAGCAGAAAAGCCTGAGCCAGCCAGGGAGATAAGCTGTAAGGGCTTGGTCACAGGGATGAAAAAGGAGTCTGTCTTCTATCGGGGACATGCTACTCTGTCCATAGCGTGTATGAGTTTAGATGGCATAAGACAGGACCTGCCCTGAACCCAGTTCTCTTTTGCTAGAGGCAACTACCCCAGTTAACACTTCTGAGATAGGGTGAAATTCCTTTGGTCCTTTGCCCCCACTTCTTTACTAGAAAGGTCTTACAAAATGTCACACAGTCGTTCTGTACTCTTTTGCATCTACCTCGGTGCTCTTTCTTGTCCTATCCCTCCCTGATGTTTACTCTGACTTATTTTTAGAGAGCCATCATATCCCCTCAAAGCATTACTTTCAACAGATTAATGAAGCTTTTTTTGTCACCCTTTCATAAGATAGGCTCTCCCTCAAATATTCTTGAACCCTCCCTCTGCACCTGTTCCAGTCTGACTGTCCCTTTCTTGATCTTGAGTGACTAAAGCTGTCCAGAGCAATCTGGAGGAGGTTTCACCTTGCCCTTATACAAAGACATTAATATTCTCTTTCAGCTCCACCAGCTATACCTCAACTCATACATCTGAGGGTCACGTTTATTACATCTCTCACTATCACAGCCCATTAGTGGCTCAGTTATTCTGTGATTGTTTAAATCCATCCATCTTGACCTTTGATGATCATAAACTAACAAGCTCCTAAAGTGCAGCGGAAACATCTGTTTTTAATCTCTGCCTCAGAATTACCTGTCCCAAATAATGTGACTTTGTGCTTCAGGCTACTGCATGATTTTATCCTATTTCTGTTATTCCACTTGAGGCCATACAGGTCTATTTTTATCTGACACAGTGTGTGGTCCAGTGTGACCTTTCACAGCTACCTAGCTGAAGGTACATTACTTAAAGAGCCTTCTAGGAGGTGTCTGTTCACAGGGCTAAAATAAATATATTTGATAGATTGGGGTGTGAATTAAGGAACAGTTTCCTGATGATTCTAAACAAGAAAGCTAAGAGACTGTATATGAAATCCTTTATTACTTATGGTGGGCTTTTTTGGTAGCTTCTTGATGAAGTTTAATTGAAATGCATGCTGGTGAAAAATGCTTGTCATGTCTAAAGCAAGGATGTGCCATCAGGGAGAGCACAGGTTTCTATTCAACTTTCCACAGAAAAATCAGGGAATCTACTGTGTTCTGAAAAGGAAGAAGTGCTGGAATTCACATTTCCCCTTCACACACCCTGTGATTTTACCAACAGATCAACACGCCAGCAGGTCTTCCTTCCACAGGAAAATGTCTAAAAAGACATATTTTCATTAGAGCACTGAAGCAAAATTATGAACACACCTCCAAAAGCTAATGTGATGCCAGAGTTTTATAGAAACAGATTGCTGGTAATATGCCCTGAAGCCAACAGTGATTTCTCCTTTGCTGCCAGGAAAAGGAGAAGTCTGATGCCACAGATGAAACTGAGGCGCATGCAGAAGACAAGGCAGGTGAAGGGGCTCATGAAGATGATCAGCCTGCTCAGTCACCAACAGAAGATCAACAGGTAGTTTTTCCTTTTTTTTTGCTTTGTGATATGAGGGCTTTACCTGTGCTAAGAACATGAAACATAAATGCACAGGCCCTCCTAGTGTGTCTCAGGGTGGGAAGATTGTTTAGAGTGAACCTATTTATCATTCTGATGTATTTATTTGACATCATGGTGATACAAAATGTAGATAAAACTCCATGAAACTTTGCTCTTAATTTTGAACAACAGCAGTTGCCTTAGTTTAATTATTTCCTTTTGCCACTTGCTAACATAAGCTTTATTGTTTGGTTTTGTTTGCTTTGATTTGGGTTTGTTTGGGCATTTTTGTGGTTTGTTTTGTGATGTTTTTGTTTGCTTGTTTGTTTTTCTTCCATAAATGATCATTTGGAACTAGACTCTACTTACAGAGAATAAATTAGGATGAGCCAGCAGTGTGCCCAGGTGGCTAAGAAGGCCAATGGCATCCTGGCCTGTACCAGGAGTACTGTGGCCAGCAGGACCAGAGAAGTCATTCTGCCCCTGTACTTAGTGCTGGTCAGGCCACACCTTGAGTACTGTGTCCAGTTCTGGGCTACTTAATTCAAGAGAAATATTGAAGTACTGGAACATGTCCAGAGAAGGGCAACAAGGCTGATGAGAGGGCTGGAGCACAGCCCTGTGAGGAGAGGCTGAGGGAGCTGGGGTTGTTCAGCCTGGAGAAGAGAAGGCTCAGGGGAGACCTCATTGCTCTCTACAACTACCTGAAAAGAGGTTGTGGCCACGTGGGGGTTGGTCTCTCCTCCCAGGCAATCAGTGACAGAAAAAGAGGACAGTCTCAAGCTGTGCCAGGGCAGGTTTAGGCTGAACATTAGCAAGAAATTCTTCATGGAAAGAAGAATGGGAGGTGGTGGAGTCACCATGCCTGGAGGTGTTTAAAAGGAGATTGGATGAGGCACTTAGTGCCATGGTTTAGTTAATTAGAAGGGTTAGGTGATAGGTTAGACTCAGTGAACCTGGAAGTCTCTTCCAAGCTGGTTAATTCTGTGATTCTGACTGGAATCCCTATCTGTGTGAAAAAAAAAATTCTGCTCTCAATGGCCAGCATCTGGCGTGCTCGTGAATCTAGTCGTTAATGTTTGTTGTCATGTACCAGCACTGACTGCTGCTCTAGGAAGCCAGCTGTGACAGTATATTCTCCAGGCCATGCAGAAACAGAGACTGTTGTTATCCTTTCTGCCTGTGTCATGGTCTGATATTACATGGGCAAATCTCACACTGCAGTGTTAAAGGCTCTTGGAAGAAGGCTTCCAAGTCCCTTTAATTCCACAGTATAATATCCTGCAGTTAGCTAATGTAAGAAAAATATTTGTGATTGAAAGGTTGAAAGGATCCCAGAAAAAGAGACCATTCTGTTCTCTGCCTGTGTCTTTCTCAGAGAGGGGTTTACATTATCAAACAGGTTCTAGACCCAGAAGAGACTAAACAGAAATGGATCCTGTATCTGGAGATAGGGATTTAGCTGCTTTATTTCTCCTGCTGCTCTGACAGTTTGGCATTTAAGGATGAGTTTGTTTTGATGTTGCAGTGTCAGGTGACTCTCTTCCTAAAGAGGCAAGCCTGCTCCTGGATCAAGAATTTACACTTCTCAGATTTTTTTTTTCTTTTTTTTTTTTTTTTTTTTTGTGGTTTGGAGATCAGGTGGTCCCAGTGGAACATCAGTCACAAATGCATCATCTCTTTTATTAAAGACCAAGGATGTTTTTTCATCTAGTTGCGATGTTTTTCTGGAGGAAGCACATCTCTATGAGCCTTTTCTCCGTTATTCTTTTTAACAATGACTGACTGAAGTACTGCAGGGTCCCTTTTAAAATTTAAAAATGGCAACAAGAAGAGACAGCCCTCATTTGGAACTGAAATTTCTCCCTAAATTATATCAAAACACTTTTCCTGTCTCTATGAATATCCATTGGCACATGAGTGCATCAAATACCTTTTTCCTTGGCTCTGAAGAGAAGGCCATCCGAAAACTGCAGTGCATCCCCTGGTTGAACTAGGTTACTAGCTAGTCTGGCTGGTAGTCTAATGCTTTTCAGATGAGAAGAGAATGCTGTAACATGTCTGCAAACGTGTCAAGGAGCTGCATATGGGAGATTTTGTAATGACATAATCAGTACCACTCCTATATGGCAAAAACCTTGCTCCATTTCTCAGAGTGGCTTTGAGCTGTAAGTAGAAAATACAGTCTCCTTAAGTTTTAACAGAGAGAGGTATGGCAGAGGAGAGAGAACTGGGCAAGATATTGTCTTTGAAAAGGTTTTTCTGTGGTTATGAGGGCATAAAATATGGTTAGTCTTACAAATCCTCCCCTTTCACCTCTTATGTGGTATTACATAACAAGGTCTCGCTGAAATAATTTGACTCTGATGCCCTTTCTAGGGGAAGGAAAAAAAGCACTCTTTCTGTTCCTGTCTTACTTGATTTTAGAGAAGATGTTCACCACTGCAGGCAGCATGGTATCAGGAGCATCTACCTGGGATACATAAAACCCATTTTGCACTCTGCTCCACCACTTGCTTCCCATGTCACCTAGGATAAAGCACTTCAGTGGCATGGCATCTGTCTGCCTTACTGCAGTTCATCCCAGTTACCACTTCTATTGGAATAACATGAATCATTCTATAGGAATTCAGATATTCACTACAGACAGCACAAAGAGGATGAGTCTAGATGAGAAAAATAACTTTGAGACAGCTACAGCTCCTTTGTATGTCATTTTCCCCTTATAAAAGAAAGCTAGAATAATAATTCCTTACCTGGCCAGAGTTTTATGAGTTTAGGTGCATTTAAAGATGGCCAAATTGTCATTGGTGTACCTCCAGGGGCTGTTAGATCCTAAAGGATACATGTAGGATCAACACAGTATTTCCCTTTCTGCTCTCATTCTGCAGCCTGGTATATCATGTTTGACTTCTTGACCGCACTGAGGAGATATTTCCCACGTGCTCTCCCCACCCACGTCCTTTTTCCTTCTATCTTGTTAAGAGCTGGTCTCTCTATACTGAGTTCTGAAAAGGTGACCATTTTATTGGTGGCTTACTTTGGTTTTGATCCAAACAGCTGCATCCTTTGAACAGTAGGCAGGTCCCTTATGATTGTCTACTTAATCTTTTGTCAAAGCCTCAAATCAAAATGCCACAATTTAAAATCACAGTTTTATGTTCTGCTTCTGAATTAACATACCAGTGAGACTCGAGTGATGGCATTTTGGCCTTGTTTAGCATTCAATTTCAAACTAGCTTAAAAACAACTCTCAGCTGTAACCCAGCTGACTTTTCTCCAGTGACTTTGCAGGAGAAATGCCAGTGCTGTTGATACATTCTAGAAGAGTCTTGGCAAGGTAAAGATACCTCAGTCTTTGCTAATGAGCATAAGATAGATCACAAAATAAACAAACTGTCTCTCAATTCTGGAGCTGCATGGAGGGTCCCAGATTCCCCCCCCTCCAGTGCCTCAATAGCAGAAATAGCAGCTAATGCTCAATGTGGGTACATGCAGAGCCTGTAGTCCTCCCTTTCTGCCACCCTTGCTAGAAGATACAGGAGTCCAGAAGCTCCAGATTTTTGCCTCAGGCTGGTATGACCCTGAGAAAACCTACGTGAGAACTCAACACTCTGAAAAACAAAACATAAAGTGATCATGCTTCCTGGAAGTGACAGAGAGAAGTGCACTGTGACACAGGTTTTCTTCACACACCTCATGTTAGTCATAGCTTTGTTTTCAGTAGCTCCAGCCACTCATTCACACTGTGAATCTCTGTTTTTTTGAACATCTGCAGGGATGGTGACTCCACCACCTCCCTGGGTAGCCCATTCCAGTGGCAAATCACTCTCTCTGTGAAGAACTTCCTCCTAACATCCAGCCTATACCTCCACCGACACAACTTGAGACTGTGTCCCCTTGTTCTGTTGCTGGTTGCCTGGGAGAAGAGACCAACCCCCACCTGACTACAGCCTGCCTTCAGGTTGTTGTAGACAGCGATGAGATCACCCCTGAAGCTCCTCTTCTCCAGGCTAAACAACCCCAGCTCCCTCAGCCTCTCCTCACAGGGCTGTGTTCGAGGCCTCTCACCAGCTTCATTGCCCTTCTCTGGACATGTTCCAGTACTTCAATATTTCTCTTGAATTAAGTAGCCCAGAACTGGACACAGTACTCAAGGTGTGGCCTGGCCAGTGTTGAGTACAAGAGAATAACTTCCCTTAATTTTCCCTTAATTTCACCAAGTTTATCTTTGTCATCTTCCTAATTTTTTTTTTTTTTGCATTCCTAATGTACATCCTCAGATGGAGAAGGTTGAGCAACCATATTGTGTCCCTTTGATTTTGATTGTTTGGGTTTTTTTTGAGGAAAAGACTGTGACCTCTCAGGTGTACGGCACAGCGAGGGCTCTGCTGGCCACTGGAGGTGATAATAATAAGGGGTTTAAAATTTTTACTCTATTACTTTAACTTCTGATTTTAGCTTGGAGGTTAGAATATATATTTTGTTTCCCAGCACAAATTAGGCTTACTTCAGAGCAGAATTATTTTAGAAATACATTCAAAAATTGTATTATAATGCAAGTCTGTCTTCTGTCTCCCCCAGGCCATATATAAACCCTGGCACTACAGCTGCCTCCTTTATCTCAACTCACTCCATGCAAACTCATATCAACTGCCCATGCCTTCTGCATGATACTGTCCCATTTGCCCTTTCTCCTTGGGATTTTGCATAAGATTAGCTCTTCTTTCCAATAACCATCTTGGTGTATGACATTAAATTCTATTCACACTACATTATTTTTTTTTCACCTCTCTTTCATCTCTCTTCTGTTCATAACTTTGGCTCAATCTACAGTCTAAAATAAGCTTCTATTATATCTATTCCCTGGTACTGTTGAGCCAAGGCATCTGTTCCAGCCTACAACATTTAGCAGAACTGCAAGTCAGAGTCTGAGTTATGATATATAACATTGATAAGACTCTGTATAATTATGATTTAGCTTTTGTTTTTCAGATGAGCTAGTTAAAAACAAAACCACAAAACAATGAACAAGCCCACCTGAAAAAAAGCAAACAAAACTCCAGCTTTTATGCTTTTTCTCGTCCATGAGGCAGATTTGATTGGAAGCCACTGAGAAAAAGGAATCTGTAATTAATGATTTTATAGCCCCTTTTCAAATTAGAAGCTTAGCTAAAATGTGCTTTGTGAGTTAATCTGCAGGACATTATCTCAAATTAAAGCCACCAAATTCCACAAAAAAATTCCTAAATTCAGTGTTTAATTTCTGACGTGTTCTGCCTGCATGGCCTTTGGTATTCTTTCTTTGATCTATCTGTTAAACTTTTTCTTTCATATCTCTAATGCAGGAAAGCAAGGAAGAACATGCAGCACCAGAGGTATAGTATCTATGGACATTTTACTTCCATCTTTTGTTTGCATGCTTTTAATTCCTTTTCTGTCTCATTCCTTCACTCAAAAGCTAGTAAATTCTTATTCATGAGATGAAATATTCTAGTATTATATTCTGCTAGAGATAATTATTGGTCTTATCATAGGCTTATTGTTTGGGAACAAAGAGAAGCCTTTAATCATTAAAAGCTGTAAACAGAAGAGAAACTGTCTTTCACAGATGCTTTAATAACATTTGCCAAGGAGTCCCAAGACATATTTGACAATCACTAAACTGACACCAGGCTGGTTACATTTTCAGTGTTGTGAGTGTGCAAGTGTCATTCTGACAATTTAGGCAGTTCTGACTATAAAGGAAATATTTTCTTTGCCAGAATTTGTAAGACTCAGGTTCAAATCCTCAACTTTCTGCTTTCCTAGCATTGCAAGTCTTGGCCTTAAATATTTCTTCAATGCTTCTAGTAAAACTGATTACTTTGGACTATTTTCTACTAGGAACCTGCAGTCAATAAGAGAACATGTTCACATCTTCCTGCTTCCAAACTGCAGTACATGTTTATATAGATGTTTATACACACACACGTTCACTGTCAGTTAGGTATTATGAACCTGGCAGCTAAAATGGAGCTTCTGGGTCCATGGACATAGCATGGGGGCATCTAGTGAGGCTGGCAAGGACTGGAAAGGCTGGGTAGTGCATCCTTCCACCACTAAATAATGCTTCAAGCAAGAAAAATACCCATTTCTGTTCAAGGTAACTGACTTCAATTTTGAGCACTAGTTGTTAATAACTGATTATTAAGCAGCAAGGTTTGTAGGCTTGCTTTGCCCTGTTTAAAAGAATGCTTAAGAAAGACACTTCAGCTGGGGGAAGATGCCAAAAGAGGCTATGTTCCTTTGGCACAAGGACTTCAAATCACACTGACCTGTGGGGATGTTTGTATTACATTTCTGGTTTTGCAGGGATGATCTATTAGCTGCAGTGTTTTTCCTTAGTAACAAGTGATTCTGGTTACAAGAAGTTCATTCCCAAGTACACGTTCAAATAGTATGTTTCGTTGGAGACTCATTAGTTGTGACTCTCGTGCAGACTGTGTGTGTCAACAGATTGTTGTCTGTGTTAAATAAAAGCTAGCCTTTGAACAACTGTTTAATTGGTTGATTGAAGCAAAGGGCTATTGCCTTCAAACTGCACTGTTTCTCCTATATAAAAGAGAGAAAAAAGAACTTTTGAAGCAGAAACAAGGCTGACTCAGAATGACTTTTACATTATTCAGGAGTCTAGATCCTGTGCCATGAGTCTTAACTTATTTACTGCTCCAAGAAATCATGTAATTAAAAATACTAAGCTTTTTCTCATATTTATTTATACCTCTTATTCCCATTTTGATCTTGAACATCTATTTACAGCTGAAGTATGCACACTGTTTTAACCTCTCTAAGAAGAGGGCTTCATATTCCAGTGCTTACCTATCAACCCCACAAAGCTAGAGTCCTGGCATGCTAAGATTAAAAGCTCTCTACACTACTTGTCTGTTCTATTGTTAAAACTCAGATAATATTGCATTTACTAGAAACATAATGCCTTCCAAATCAGAGTTCTGCATTTCAAGACTCTTATTATTCAATTTCTACATGGTATCTACAATAATTTTCTATTAAAAAAGGGTGAAGAAGTAAAGCAAGAAGAGGGAGAAGACAAGCAGGAAGAGGGAGAAGAAAAGCAGGAAGAGGCAGAAGAAAAGCAAGAAGAGGCAGAAGTAAAGGAAGAGGCAGAGGAGCAAGAAGAGTCTTAGTTCACTTCCCTATGATGCATTCTTTCTTGAACAGGTTTTCAGGTAACTATTAAGATACTCAGCACAGTTCCTGGTGTTCTTAAAGTAACAGAAACTTGACAGTGTTGTACATATTGTTGTTACATGCAATGACAGTGATGGAAAGAAGCTACCAAAATGATAAAAAGTATTATGCATTTTATGTACAAGACCAAGTCAGAACTAATGAGTCCACTAGCTTTCCCCATTTTTGTGGCACACTATAAAATGAATCTGATTGCCTTAGAAACAAAGCCAGATGTGACTTTAAAATGTCAAAACAGGAAGCATCTGAAAGGCAGAATTTGTGTCTGCATAGCTAAGTATCCAGCATTGCAGCACATGATTACAAATCTAATTTTGAGGTTTTCATCTTTCTACTACTGTCTCTTCTGCTCTACACAGAAGTAAAGATCAATCACTTACTAGGGAAGAACTGTTAGACTACAAGAAAGCTGGAATTTCCAGCAGATTTTTCCCTTGGGAGGCAGACTTCCTTCTGGTTGCAGACACAGAATGTGATATGCTTGTTCTAGAACTAGCAAGATTCTCATCTAACTCTGCTTCTGAGGTAGTAGCAATAGATTTCACCAAACATATGCTGATGTGGAGACCCGGTGCCTCAACAGGACAGAAAATATGCCCCTTCTTTCACATTGCTTCTCCAAATCTGTGTTCCTCTGTTGCATGGAAATCAATGAATCCTGGTGTTTTTCTAGTGTTCAGACTTGTAAGATCACAGAAAGACTGCTAAGTTCTAACCTAATTTTCTTATTTTTTTGTTCAGGAAGCATAAACTGGAGAACCCCCATCAGAGAAAACAGAATCACTCTCTTAAGCATACCTTCACTACCTTTTATGCCTACAGACTTAGGAACATATGAAAACAGAGCAGTACAAAGACACTGCTCTGTCCTACCTGTGGCCTTAGTATATATATTTGGTATTACAATTGCTTGTTAAAAAAATTAAAAGTCTTCTTATACCTGATGTGATATTTCAGTTGATTGTTATATGTCAGAATAGTATTGTCCATGTCACATTTTAGATTGTAAGCTCCTCAGGGCCGGAACCATGTCTTTCTCCACACTTATATATGACTAAACACATTACTGCCACTCAACAGGTCACTGCACTCACACAAGTGATGTATTCAGAGAAAAAGAAATTCAGCACTGACAACTGCCAAGAGGCTTCAGTACAGATACAAGATATGTGAGTCACTTCTCTCTCAGCTGGCTTTTTAAAATGATTGAGACTTCCATTGTACAGCCATTTAAATAAACACGTTTTCTGTCGTATTTGTTCTTTGTCTGCAAAAGCATTGATTGAACTGCAGCAAGCTGTGCTAAGTTCTGGGTTGATCTCTTCTCCCAGGCAACCAGCGACAGAACAAGAGGACACAGTCTCAAACTGTGCCAGGGCAGGTTTAGGCTGGATGTTAGGAAGATGTTCTTCACAGAAAGAGTGATTGGTATTGAGAAAGAGTGATTGGTATTGGAATGGGCTGTCTGGGAAGGTGGTGGAGTCACTGTCCCTGGAGGTGTTTAAAAGGAGACTGGATGAGGCACTTAGAATGTATTAGGTGCAAAGACCTTGTCTTAAGTTCCTGCTGGTGTTTCTGGTATTGTGTATAAGACCCCAACCACAAGGATACACACTCTTCATTAAAGGAAAGAGAGGTCCCAAATGCTTCTACTGAAGCCTTATCAGTCTTCAATGGTAAATTCATGTTTCACTGGGCCAGGGGGACAGAGAAAAATAACGCAGATTCACAGATGGCATTGGGTTGGGAGTGACCTTCAAAGGTCATCTTGTCCTACCCACCTGCAGTGAGCAGGGACACCTCCAACTAGATCAGGCTACCCAGGGTCACATCAAGTCTGATCTGGGATGTCTGTAGGGACAGGAACTCAACCACCGTCATGGGTAACTTGCCCAGTATTTTTTCGCTCTCATTATGAAGAACTTCTTCCTTATGTCTAACCTAAATCTCCTCTGCTCCAGTTTAAAACCATTGCACTCATCCTATCACTTCAAGCCCTTCTAAACAGTCCTTCCCCAGCCTTCCTGTAGATTCTCTTCAGATATGGAAATGTAGTTATAGGTCTTCCTGGAGCTGCATTGATGCAGGTTTTGTACGTCTTGCGAGAAAGAGACTCCACAATATCTCTGGGCAGTCTGTGCCAGTTTTCTATCACCCTCACAGTAAATAAGCTTTTCCTTATGTTAATGTGGTACTTCCTATGCTTCAGCTTGCACCTATTGCCCCTTGTCCTATCATTGGACATCACTGAGAAGAGCCTGGCTCCATCCTCTTGACAGTTAACATACAGAGTGGAACTGGTAGGTCAACTTAAAAGAGATTTTAAAAGAGTACCTTTTTATATGGTGGTCTAGTAACTTGGGGAATTTGTCATCACTGTTGCAGACTGACAATATCAACAATCTCTCAAAAAGTATAGGGCAATGGTAGGAACAGGAAGTTCATAAGTGGATACTACAGCCTTGTGATGAGTCCACCAATATGCCTAATTGTGGATATTGAGGACTGGGGGCAGAGGAAACTGAGTAGAGTGGACTTGATATCACTAAATAGCATTGCCCATTTTTTTTTTTCAAAGACTGAGTACCAGGTTAGGTTTGCCACTTATGTAACCATTTCTTATGTTCCTGCAGATGATTGTTCTTCCTGGGTAAAATATTCTCCATCTTGCCAGCAGCTGAATTAGGGTGCCAGTCATTGCTGCACCTCAATTACTTTTGAGCAGAAGACTAGACCTTTGGGAGTATAGTAAACATAATGAAACAGAACTGTTAATCACTGTGGAGGTGTGGTAAATCCAAATCAGTGACCAAGCGTTGTGCAATAGCTGCTGTGCTCCTGGCAGCCTCAGTGTATCCTCAGGTTGCCTGAGTTTCACGCAGGTGGTAAACAGTAATGGGCTCTGTGATGTGCAAAACAAACAGGCTGAGCATACTCAGTACAGGACAGGCATTGGCCTTGAAGCATGACACCTTACATATTCAGGTATTACTTATTAAAGCAGAAATACGGCAACCATCTTCTTGAGAGGGTGTAATCTGGAAAGCCGGTTAGGGAATGTCAGGAATGCTAAGCCTCCTGCACAGGACTGACTCACTTCCCCGGTCCTCAGCTGGTCACTGAGCTGGTTGTGCTCAGTGTGTAGTGAAAAAGCAAAGGGGATAGTGGATGGTCATGCTCACAACACAGTGTTTTTGATGTGTTCCTTGGGATGGTGCACTTTAGCATGTGCTGATTATTTTTTTCTGCCAGATGAAAAGAAGGTTGTGAGGATGCAAAGGATAAACTGAAAGCTGCCTGCTGCTTGGTGATTTTAGCCATAATGTTAATTCTGCTTACATAAGCTTAATACTTCCTGCAGTAATTTAGTGTGACTAGGCAAAGAGTTAAGTCTTTTCTAACTACAGCTGAATGAAAATCAGTGGCACAAATATGTAAGCAATTGAGTTAAATGCATTTGAAAGCATCCTGTCTGCATTTTTACATCCTTTATATTTTACTGGGAGAAAGCAACTGCAGTTGGTTAACAGGATGTAGCCAGTACCTGGTGTTTCACAGCCTTCAGGAAACTCTGGATGCAAAATCATTCCAGTGCACCCCAGTTAAATGCAAACCGCCATGCTGCTTTTTGTGCCACTTGGGCTTATAGAGTATTTTCCTTGGATGATTGATGCTAGAAACTTCAATTATACTGCAACGAGCTAAAATTATACAGGCTTCAAGCTGTGTCATAGGTTGGTGGCTGTTTGCACTTTGAAATGATTGTTAAGTTTAACAGAGTGGTGGAGTGTGAAAGAAGCTACCGCAAGTACCATCACAAAGCAGCTAAGCAGGGCAAGTTAATGGTTTGGTTTCCAGGAAAGTAAATATTAGGAGCTTAATTCTGTACAGCACTACAATACAGGTGTACAGCACTAGCATCCTGTCAGTGTTCCTTGTCACCTTTCCAGCCACCATGTCTGTTCAAACTGCCTTCCAAATCATAGGACTTGTTAACAGTCTTCTGTTTACCGTGACAACATCAGTGCTAAAGCTAAAAAAGATAAAACCAGCTTTTGACGACTTCAGAAGACTTCACAAGCTCAACAAACCATCTGGGAAGTCCTCATGCACTCCCCACCTTGGTGCAGCCAAAGGGGAGCCCAGGGGAGGGTCAACCTCCTGGGTCCCACCAGATGGCTGGAGAGCAGCACAAAGAAGCCTTCCTCCATCAAGGCTATTATGTAGTGGCAGCTGCTAAGCACACTGCTTTTGGAGTTAAAGTGAAAACTATCCTGTTGCTGCTGTGAACAGCTGCAGATAGCTCTGGTCAGCAACACTGGGTAGTTTAAGCTGACTTGATGGTGGCCCAGGCTGGGTACTTGAGGCCCATTCTCCTCTTTGGACTGAATTCTCTCACTGCAATTGTATGCTGTCTCTCCTGCAAAACCAACCTTGGAGGATCGTTGTGACTGCAGAATCTGGGTGAGCACAGGTGATGACTTCAAGAGAGACACCAGTACACAGTGGAGCCTGGAGCAAACAAAAGTAGGGCTGAGGGTAGCTGTCAAAGCCAGAGCACCTGATTCCCAGCTGACTGCCCATGGGGGAGTGATGGCTGTAGAGCTGGTAGCAAAGCACAGTGGTTTCTGCTCTGCTGACTTTAAGTGCAGGATCGTGGACAGATGCTATTTTTCTGTCAGTTCCAATTTCCAGATTTCTGGGGACTTTTATTTCATTTTTTTAACCTTCAAGCTTTACAAACTTTGAGCAGGAAGGCTAGAAAAGAATTTACATTGTTTTTCTTAATAGTGGCTTACTGTGTTGGAGGAATCTTTGTATGCAAGCGTGTGACAACGTCTGTCCCCCAGCACCCAAGCACCGGTTCCTGGTGGGGCAGAGCAGAGGCTGAAGGTGAATGCGGAGCCATAGCACCACGCTGAGCAGTGGTGAAGCCTGCTGTTGCTGGACTTAGCCTTCAAAATTACATTACCCTGATGAAGTTAGCAGTCCCAGGGCTTACCAGGCACCACAAAGCACACAAGCTGCCTTTTCTTACTACCCAGACTATATTTTCCTTCCCCTCACCGTGCAGATCGATNCCCTCTCTCCCTCCAATTTTTAAAATATTTTATTTTAACAAAGATAAATCACATCTGCAATAAGATCCAAAGAAATAAATAAACCAGATTCATCCTCTTCCAGCATCCCTAATCCCCTAAGCAGCAGCTCCAGCTGATATGCTGGGCACAGCGAAGAGCTGGTAGAAAAGCTGTGCATGGGGATCTGGGGTGGCAGCTGGAAAGGGCTGGGTTGCTGGTGGGTGCTTCTCATGGGATCCTTAAATAGTGGAACACTTTACAGCTAACTTAGCAACAGCATCTCAGATGTGAAAGCTTGGCACTAACTCAGTGATGTTTCCTACCCACTCTAGGGTGGAAGGAAGGAAAAGCACAAAGAGTGAGAAAGAAAATGGAGGCAAAAATCCCCTTTGGGCTAGGAAACATCTTTTGGTTGCACATGAGCAATTACAGGATCACAGGATGTTAAGGGTCTGGAGATAATAAAATTCAACCCCCCTGCCAGAGCAGGACCATAATCTAGTGCAGGTTGCACAGGAATGCATCCAGATGGGGCTTGAAAGTCTCCAGTGATGGACACTCCACAACCTTTTTGGGGAGCCTGTTTCAGTGCTCCGTGACCCTTACAGTAAAGAAGTTCTTTCTCATGTTGAGGTGGAATCTCCTGTGCTGTAGTTTACATCCATTGTGCCTTGTCCTGTCACAGGGTGCAAGTGAGAAGAGGCTGTCCCTTCCTTCTTGACACTCCTCCCTCAGATATTTATACACATTTATTAGATTTCTTCTCAGCCTTCTCCTCTCCAAACTAAACAGCCCCAAGTCCCTTAGCCTTTTCTCATAAGGCAGTGCTCCAGTCTCTTAATCATCCTTGTAGCCCTCCATTGGACTCTCTCAAATAGATCCCTGTCCCTTTTGAACTGGGGAGCCCAGAACTGGATGCAGTATTCCAGATGGGGACTTACTAGGGCAGTCCCAACAGTCAACAACGGAGCCACAGCATGTTAGAAGAGTTTTGGCTTTCTGTGTGCTCCAGTACTTTTCCATAAGGGTTATAGCATTGCTGGATTTTAATGATGTGGCATGCTGCACTAATACTGCCTACAACCAAGTGAAATGGGTCTGATACTGGCATCCATGTGCTCCTAATCAGATTTTGATGAAAGCTCGAGGCAGTAAAAGAAAATTATATTCAGCTTCTGGCCAACATCTAGCTGGTTTCAGGGCAGCTGCTGCTGCGGCCCATTGTGAACAAATGCAGGAGCTGGAGGAAGCTGGACCTCAGGGGCTCAGATGGATGAAATCTGGATAGGAGGTCATCTGGCCATGCCAACTGTTGTGGGGTGAGGGATGCATTGCCTGGCTGTTGCTGAAGATGAAGATAATGGGTCTACCTGATGCCCAGCACTGGGAGAACAGAGGGCAGTGGGGAAGGAGGAGCAGGGCAGCCACCTGTACCAAAGGCCTTCAAAGATGGGTCCTGTGGACTGTGTTTAAGCAGTGACCCCAGCACAGTATATGTGTGCTGATGAAGGCTGGCACTGGTGAGGAGTTGGAGAGTGTTGCCAGTGTGGAGGAGGACAGGACAGTGGCACAGAAAGGCAGAAGCGAGATAAAATTTGGCAATATGTACTATCAGTGTTACGTGCTTCGGGGGCAAGTTCTGCCACAAGACAGGAGCCTGTACTCCTAGGATTGGGACAGGAGAAAGGCTTCTGTGCACTTTGCAGCCACAGGGAGCTGTAATGTGATGCAGCAGGGGCAAAGAGACATGTGAGGAGTAGATGCAGTAAGGAGCTATTTTCAGAAGTGAAGGGGATACCAAGTAACATTGCAAAGCACTGCGGTGGCACCTCCTTTGGGGCAGGTACTGCGTAATGTTTGAACCCACGATCAAAGAGGATCAATTCACACCAAGAGATCAGGGAAAGTATCAAGTCTTCTTGCACTGTCCAATTTACAAGAGGAGGCATCAGGACCTTGGTTTGGTGTAGTCCAGCAGAATGTCCAGATTTCCAAATTTGGAATTGCCAGAAATTGTGGCTGTTGAATGTTGTTTTGTACTTGGGAATAGAGAAAACATAAAGCTGGAGAAGGAGCTTACTCCAGAAGAAGGGGAATTAGCATCTCCTCAGCAGATGCATGCTGTACACTGTTCCTTTGTGTCTCACAAGGACCCACATGAAAAACAAAGCAAAGAGAGAGTAGGGCTGTATGACATCCTATACTGCACACACAGACCAGGCTGCCTGGCATGCTGAGGAACAGCACTGCTGCAGCATCTGGAAACATCTCTCACCTGAAGAGCCAGGTTGCGACAGCTCCTTTCACATTGCCGAGTGGCTTTCCCCTCTAGTGACATAGCCAAGACTTCACAGGACTTTGCAAGGAAACTGAGAACTTCCCTTGGGGAACTGGGAAACTGGATTTCACTAGAAGAGATGTGCTCCTAGGGATGCCTATAGTGTATTAGAGGTAGCTGAAGAGAGAGAATCCAACCAATGCTATAGATCCTTAGCAAAGTATTACTCACTCTTGCTCTCAGCAGTACTTTGCTATCCTGTAGTGATCTTTGTCTGACCGTTACTATTCCTAACCTCAGCATCAATGTCTTCTCTCCAGTGACTCATGCTGAAAACACAGGTATTTTGGCATGTGATGTCTTAAGAGTGCATGTTGAAGTCCTGTGTGCTGCTATTCAAACATCATGAGAGCCTGGCAGACACTTGATCCCTGTCAGCATCAGCAGGTGGGACTCAGAAATGTGCTCTGAGATAATCTCTTGGGAGGTGCTGAAGTGTCTTTGGGTTACAGACAGGCCCACCCAATAGTCAACCAAGGAGTACATCTGAGACCCAAAAGCTGGCACCAGGGCTTATTGACATGCCACAGAGGAAGGTCAGAGTCTTCTAAAGGGTGCCTTGTCAGGCTATATGTTGCATTTCCAAATTAGATGCAAAGTCCACGGCAGAAACTCAGCAACTGCTTCTTCCTTGCCTGGTGCTGCCAGTCAGTGGGGTGACACCTGGGCAGCAGGTCCTGCCTCAGAAGAGGGAGATGCAGTTTCAGGGGCAATAGCTGCCATGTCCCTTTCTCAGACTCCTTTGCTGAAACAGTGAGTGCCTCTGTGAGTGAGCGTAAAGCCGCCTTCTTTATTTTGACTTCAGGCACCGTTGCAGATGCGTGGACGGAAGGGAGCAGCTTGGGAAATGCTGGTGCAGCACAGCATCGAGAGATGACGTAACAGACAGGTGGCTTCCTTCTTGAACAGGGACTGGTCCCTTATGTTTGATTATGTCTTTCCCGAGCAAATAGCTTTTGCAGAATGGCAACAGGAGCTTGTGACTGGTTGCTTTCACACAACACTGCCCAAACCTCAAACGGGGCTAATGGAAAATCCCATCCTGTGGGCATGCCAGTTAGGTTGCAATTGAAGATGGCAGGGCATCAGAGGGCAAGAGGCCAGCAGAAGAATTGTCTGTATACAGTTTACCCATGGGAGCAGGAAGAGCCTTTTCTCTCCCTACATGGCTGGCTTGCAGAAAAAAAAATACAACTGCCTTTTATGGACAAAAGCAATGACTCCAGCAACTCTTCTCATGAGTAGGACAAATTCCTTTGTACAAGTCCTGTTCTCTAAAGAAGTTCAATTTAAAAAGAAGGAAGAAGTGTCATAAAAATGAAGCTCAATTTTGCCTTGAAGTTTGCTGAAAGACACTGTTATTTTCTTTCCTTTGTGTGCAGGGCCACAGGGACACCCTCTGTGGTGGAACACTGCTGAAAAGGGAGCTTCTAACCCCAAAAGAGGTGTGGGGTGGATTTTATCTTGTGGGGCATTTTGAGTCTTCTGTGTGGCCAGAACAGTGAAGGGAAGACTGAGGCATGAGAGCTGCCAAACACAGCCCCATGGTGCTTGTGGAACTCAGCTGTGAAAGAGGGTTGTCTGATGGGGATTTTGGGATTCCCTGAACCCATCAGCTGCTCTGAGCACCTCATCCAGGAGACCTGCTCTGCCTTGCCTTGATGCCTGCCTGCTGCCTACCCAATATCTTCAGGTAAATCTTTGTCCTCCTGGATGCAAAATACAGCCCAGCACTGCTGAGTTACTGGGTTTATAGTCATTTCAGCCTGCAGGGTAGAGCTGATGATCTGTGTTTGTCATGGCACCATTATTTAAAGAGAAATTATCTCTGAGGCTGTTGGTCTGGTGCCTATTACTGCACCCTGATCCCATAACTTGCTGGGGAGGCCCTGAGCCTTTGCTCTATCTTGATTTTGTGGCTGACCATCGTTTTCTGACCGTTTGCTGCCTAATGCATGACATTTTGGGGCAGGTAAGGGAAAGAGGAAAGCAGGTATTGCCCTCGTCTTTAACCTCACCTTTGATGGGGCAGAGTGGAAGAGGAATAAAGCTAAAGACACAAGTTGTGGGTATGGAGAGACTAAAGCTCCATGGCTGCTGGCAGGCAGAGGACAAAGACCAGAGCTTTTCAGCTTGGCATTTGAGCAGGGCCTATTCCCTATCCCATTAGGTACTTATTCTATTTAATACCTCTTAAATAACCCAGATAAGTGTGCCTTTTATCAAAGGTGAGTGCTGTGAGTGCCAGCCTTGCATACAAAAATAAAGGAGACTCCCATGCCTAACTAGGACCACCTTCAGAGAAAGAAGCGTTTCAGTCACAGGTGAAGGACGGATTGAGGACACTTGTTGGCTTGAAGGGGTTCAGCACTGCAGCTCCTGACAATCCCAGGGGGATCTCGGTTGGAAACAAGAAGAGTCTCACCCCTTGCTCCACAGGCTGAGTCTTCATCCACAAGTTCCCCTCCTCACATGCTGGATAAGCCCTCAAAGCAACAAAGAAAAACATGTGGAAGTTGTCCATATAGGAGATGTAAAGTCTGAATTAGATACCCAGGACATCATGGGAAGGATGGACTGCTGGCTGCCAATATTCATTGTCATTCACCTGAAAAAAAAAAACCCAAACCTAAAAACTAAACCAAACCCAACTAAACCAAAAACACTCACACACACCCCTCACCAAACCAAACAAAATGGAGATACTTGAATGTGTCCAGAGAAGGGCAACGAGGCTGGTGAGAGGCCTCGAGCACAAGCCCTACGAGGAGAGGCTGAGGGAGCTGGGATTGTTTAGCCTGGAGAAGAGAAGGCTCAAGGGAGACCTTATTGCTGTCTACAACTACCTGAGGGGTGGTTGTAGCCAGGAGGAGGTTGCTCTCTTCTCTCAGGCAGACAGCACCAGAACAAGAGGACACAGCCTCAAGCTACACCAGGGAAATTTTGGCTTGAGGTGAGGAGAAAGTTCTTCACTGAGAGAGTCATTAGCTACTGGAATGGGCTGCCCAGGGAGGTGGTGGAGTCGCTGTCCCTGGAGCTGTTCAAGGCAGGATTGGACGTGGCACTTGGTGCCATGGTCGAGCCTTGAGCTCTGTGGTAACAGGTTGGACTTGATGATCTATGAGGTCTCTTCCAACCTTGGTGATACTGTGTGATACTGTGATAAAAACCCACCAAACAACCCCAACCAACCAAACCCACCAAAACCAAGCAATCAAACAAAAAAACCCCAAACCATCCAAAAACCCAACATGAGAAAAAAAACCCAAAACACAACCTGTAAAGTTTTCAAAGTACAACTGTTTAAAAGGCACTGATGAGTATTTGTGGAGCCAGAGGTTTTGCTCAGTTTAGCGAATCACTGTACATAACACCATTGGGTAACAGAAAGCAGTGCGGTAGGCAGGGCTGCAGGCAGGGGCATGGAGAGCTGGACAAGGCTCACCTGAAAAAAGAAAGCAGTTATTTTGTTTCAGATGCTGAGGTGGCAATGGATTATAGATAAGTTACAGGTTTTTAAAGAAAGAAGTACTCACTGAGTGAAGCAAAATTTCACTGAATATTTTCTTCTGTGAAAAACGCTTCTTGTAATTAATCTTGGAACCAAGCAGAAGCAATTCAGAGGAATGATGTCACAAATTCTTTCATTTCTGTTGAGCATTTAGGAGGACCTTTTTTGAATTTTCAATCTGTTTGAAGGAAAAATTACATTGGATTTGCCTTGTGTCCCATATGATGCCAACACCATGTCAGATTAGCTTGTTGTGTTCAAGAAGATTCAGAGCCTTCTGCTCCAGGAAAATAAAATGGTGTAAGAGACATTCCTGCTGGTGTTGTAGTGCCTGAAGTGCTTCTGTAAAAATCATGGGTACAGGCCAGTGCCACAGCCTGTATCAACTGCAATGCAAATGTAGTTGTAGAATCATAGAATTGTTTTGGTTGGAAAAGACCTCTAAGGTCATCAAGTCCAACCATCGACCTAACACCACCGTGGCCATTAAAACAGGTCCCGGAGTGTCATGCTCACACATTTCTTGAATGCCTGCAGGGACAGTAACTCCACCACCTTCCTGGGCAGCCTGTTCCAATGCCTGATCACTCTTGCAGGAAAGAAAGTTTTCTTAATATCCAACCTAATCCTTCCCTGGCACAATTTCAGGCTGTTGCCTCTCTTCCTATCACCTGATACCAGGGAAAAGAGACCAACTGCCACCTCACTCCAACCTCTTTTACAACCTCATCCCTCCTGCAGAAAGCAGATTCTGAGGAGGCAGCTGCTTTCTAGCCCACATGCAAGCAAATGGATCATCTGGTCCATATGCTTCCTGGATTCTGTAACGATGCAGAAAAACTGCTGAAAATTCTGAAGACATAAACTGGGCTTGGTTTCATTTCTGTTGCATTGCTGCAATCCTGCTGGCAGGTGTGGTATCATGCAAGCTGATGAAATCAGGCTGTCCTTTGTGGTGGTAATGAGCAACCCAGGCTTCAGTCAAAGCTAAGGGTGAGCGTTTAACAAAGCACCTGATGTATCAGGGAAATTCAAGCTTGTCTAAACCATTAGATGCCTTCTCTGGCACTACACAGGACTCCAAAGGAGTGGGCAATTGCCCATAAGATATATAGATTTATCTCACCTCCCAGCCTGCTACTGAGGACTGTGTTTGTAAGATGGACCTCTCATTGCTCCTGACAGTGCATCTGCCAGCATGGCTCCTGCTCAGGTGGGGTGCATCCCTCCTGCAAGCATGTGCTGTCACACAGGGTGTTTAATCACCATCCTTTGGCCTGGTCCTCACTCTCCATGTAGAGCTGGCTCCTGGGCTGAGTGGTCGTTGTTAAATCTGGGTAGCTGACTCTAGATATTTCCTTTGCTGGTACTTTGGGCAAAGCATCCTACAAGCTTTCTACAAATGTGCTGGAAGTGTTTTAGGAACTATTTTCCCTCTGAGGAATGATGGTGTTGCTTTAAAATGCAGAGAAGAAACAAAATGAGAATACAGTACTTAAAAAAAATATTATTATTGTGGGGGGTTATTTATTTATTTATTTATTTGGAAGCTTTAGTGTACTTAATTTTAACCCAAATGACTTGAAATGTTCTTGTTAACAGCCCTTGCTTTGAGCCAGATCAAAGACAGGCTATTTGGACACCTTCCCTTTGGCTTGTGCTCTCTCACTGGCCCAGAATACAAACATGTTGATAATAAATTTTTGAGAAAAAAAAAAACCCACATATTAAACCTGGCAGCTTAGAGGGAACCATTTGTCAGAGCCAAAACTGAGTGAGTGGTTTTCTGCCACTCCAATCAAATTCCATCAAAACCTTCATCTCAGGCTATGTGCCAGATAACAGTGTTCTGATCAGTCAGCACTGAGAATTATAGAATTATAGAATCAACCAGGTTGGAAGATTCCTCCAAGATCATCCAGTCCAACCTATCAGCCAGCCCTAGACAATCAACTAGACCATGGCACTAAGTGCCCCATCCAGTCTTTTCTTGAGCACCTCCAGGGACGGCGACCCCACCACCTCCCTGGGCAGCCCATTCCAATGGCAAATCATTTGCAGGCAGATAAGGCTGGAAGGGAAGGAGTGGAAGTTTTATTAAACCAGATTCTCAATCATTATCCCTTGGGGACTACATCCTGGTCTGGGCAGTGACATTCCTCCAGGAAGCAAGAATACAGGAGCACTGCCTTGGCTCGTCTGTAACACATCCCCATAGGGGCACTGCAGATGCTCTCCATCCAACAGAGAGGTTCAGGCACCTGCCACCTTGTGCTGAGTCTACAACATGCATTTCAACAGTTGGCCTCCATCATCCTGACCTGTACAGCTCCATGGTGACTCCTGGCCTCCACATCGTGACTGCCTCACTACTGACTCATGATCTAGTTGACTGGATAGGGCTGGGTGATAGGTTGGACTGGATGATCTTGGAGGTCTCTTCCAACCTGGTTGATTCTATCTGATTCTATCTGACACTTAGAAAGAGAAGAGGAGGCTCAGAGGGGACCTTATTGCTGTCTGCAACTACCTGAAGGGTGGTTGTAGCCAGGAGGAGGTTGCTCTCTTCTCTCAGGCAGACAGCACCAGAACAAGAGGACACAGCCTCAAGCTACACCAGGGGAAATTTAGGCTTGAGGTGAGGAGAAAGTTCTTCACTGAGAGAGTCATTGGCTGCTGGAATGGGCTGCCCAGGGAGGTGGTGGAGTCGCCGTCCCTGGAGCTGTTCAAGGCAGGATTGGACGTGGCACTTGATGCCATGGTCTAGCCTTGAGCTCTGTGGTAACGGCTTGGACTTGATGATCCATGAGGTCTCTTCCAACCTTGGTAATACTGTGTGATACTATGACACTGTGAAAGCAACATGGTGCCAGCAAGGCAGAAGAAAAACTGATGTTAGGCATCCAGCCTGTGCATGTTGCCTTCCTACAAGGCTCTGAATTTTCCCACAGAGCACATGTGCTCTGAAAGTTGTCTTTTGGTTTCTCTCACTAGAGGGGAAATAACAAGAGGCTCAGAATGGCATCACTGAGGATGGGGCCAGAAGACAGGCATCTAAGCCATAAGGCCTAGTGCAGGATGAATACAAACCCATTGCATGTGACCCATGTTTCCTGCCCCCAAGTCAGTTCCTCGGGCTGGGGACAGAAACCCTTTCCTGAAGGGAAATGAGGTCGCTCAAGTTTGGGACAGACTTTTTGGCTTTGCAGCTGTTGTGGCCCAGGGTCCTGCACCCACTTGTGAGTGTTTTGTCTTTTTCTCCAAAATGTGGGTCAAGGCACAAATTCAAAGCCTTTGCATACTTCCAGTTAACTGCACAGTGGGAAGGGGCCACTCCCCCTCTACTTTCCTTATTCCTGCAGGCCAAAGCCCTGGAGCATGTGATTTGATTATCCTCACTGTTGTAAGGGAACAGCCTGTGGCTGGTCCTGGCTCCTGGGGCAGATGTGATGAACTTCAGTTTCTCTGCCCCTCCAGTCTCCTCTCCATGGAGATCTCCAGACATACCACAGGTGATGCAGGCTGAGCTATACCTTTTCTGATGGCTTTGTCATTTCACAACCTGTACTGTTTATTTCAATAAGCCATGTATCTTAGAGCCTAAACAGTTTGAACCCCAGCCTAGAGATGCTGTAGCAGGAGGGATGTGGGAAAACCCAGTGACTCCTGAGAGCACCAGTAGACCTCAACTCTTGCGGTTGAGGAAGGATATGGAAGTGATGGGAAGAGTTAACATGACCTAGACCTTGGGAAACAGCCTGGCAAATGTGGTTTGTAATCAGCTCAGATCGCCCAACCTAGCAAGGGGGGCACCGCAGAGTGAGCTGGCTGCTCTATGTAGGTCACCTTTGTAGGCCAAACCTTTGAGCCCTGACCAGCCGTGAGGCCAGCAGAGATGCAGATGTCTGGCAGCTGAAATCCACAGCTCTGTGACTGGAAGCGCCAGGTCCATCCTCAGTGGGCATGGAGGGCTGATCCATATGGAGCCAGGGTTTACCTTGTGCCTGTGGCAGTGGCAGAGCTTCAGCATTTTCGGCAGGAAACCTGGGCAAGTTGGAAAGAGCCCCGGAGAAGTACAGTACTGCGTTAATGAAGGTTACATCTAATTGAGTTCTTGCAGCAGCAGTAGCAAGGAAACCTCCCATGCCCACAGGGCATGGTCAGCATCGGGCAGCCTCGGGCACTGCGCTGATGCAGAAGATGGTGAGGTCCTTGTGCTCACTGCTCACAGTTTATAATGACTATGGGATTTTTTTTGGGAAGCTTACTGAGAAGAAACTGAAAGGATAGCTCAATGTCAGTCTGTCTGCTGAAAGAGGGACAAAACAAATCCTCTGGGAGGAGCGAAAACTTTAGACAACAAAAGCATAGCAAGAAATAAGGCAAAACACTCTTAGAGCTTAGCTTGGATGGTTAGCTATTCAGACAGCTTAGCAGAAACAAAAGGTTTTTGCGTCGCTCCAAGTCAGGAATCAAGTTAACCCAGGCACATCTGCATTGCTTCCTGCAGGTGCCAGCCATGACTGGAGCGGTGGGTTCATTGCAGCAGGCATAGGCAACACCCACCCAGCCCACAGTGTCAGCTGAGGAAGAAGCAAACCAGACTGTTGCTATGGGCACGTTTCTGATCCCATCCTTTGGAGACTGCACCATAAGCTGCAGCATCAGCTCTTCTCAGCAGATGGAGCGCTCCAAGCTCCATTAGTGATTAAAACTGGAAATAATAATGACCAGGATGACAAAAAAGATGAAGACAGATTGGAGGTTTCATACAAAGCGAAATGAAAGGAGGCTGCCCATACGTCTCAGGTCTTGCAATGAATTAGTGCTTCTGGAATTGGATAAGAAATAAATTTACAGAAGGAGATGAAGATACTCCTCAACTCACCGAAGTTCCTCTTCTCAGTTTGCAAGGCCTATTTGCAGTTCCTTCCAGAAACAGACTGTAAGAGTCTGGCTTAGCTAGTAAAAAATCATCAGCAATATAAAGAAAATCAGAAGGCTTGACTTTGTACCTCTGAATAAAATTCTACTCACCTATTACTAGCATGCTTTCTTACTAAGGGTGTAAGCTGGTATTAGACATGCATAAAGAAAACTACTATTAAGAACACTGTATTTGTGAAGACCGATTAAAGAAACTTTTAAAGTTCAATTGGTGTATTCAAGCAGACCCTTAACTTTAAAATGTCCTTTTACTGTTTATCTTTATTCATGTATGTAAAGCCAGGGTGTGAATGGCTATGGGAGATTTTCACCTCCATGTGGGAAACTCTTTGTCAAAGAGTTTTTTTCACAACAGATTTATTAGTGGCTGTAATAGTTTAAGGGAGAAGTCTAATAAGACAACCCTGGACTTTCCTGAAAGTTCAATGCAGAATGTAAGTAAATCAGAGTGTTGGATGTAAAAGAATAATAATGATAAAGTCTGCATCATTCATTGGTTTGCTAAGAGGGATGAAATGGCAATGTATAAACAATTTCTCTCTCTTTGTTCCTTTTGCCTTCTGCTTTCCACCTCCTCCACTGCTCCTCTGTGCATGGCTGAACACTAATCTTGACTGAAGTGACACCACGTGAGATCTTGCTGGTTTTCTGCCTGGAGAGGGGAGAGCAGAAGGTGGCATTGGCCCCTTCTGGGCTGTCTTTGGCCAGGGGGGAGGACTGGATTTCTGTATTATTTCTAACTTGTAAATAATTGTATATAATTGTAAATACATGTAAGCATATTTTGTATGTATGCTTGGATATCTAACGTGCTGTAAAATACAGCACTATCCTACTTCCAAACTTTCTGAGCTATTCTGGTGATTTCAATTTTATTTGAGGGGTGATTTCTCAACCTACCACAGTGGCTTCTTGTTGGGCTGCAGCACGCTACAACTGAGGTTCAGAAGCCAGATGTGGTCTGCTGGGAAGAATACAAGGCAGCTGACTAACGTAAGAGAGTCCTATCAGCAGTGTGCAGGCATTTTTTGAATAGGAGTATTGCTTTCTGTAGACTTCCTTTAAAATGCACTTAAATACTTATCTGTGAGGTCTCTTCCAACCTTGGTGATACTGTGATACTGTGTGATACTTTTTGTTTCCAGTGGTCAGCATTAGACTGGTAGTGTGTTTGTTGGGCTTTTTTTGCTGTAGTGCTGAACTCAACCTTGCCAAGGGAGGAACTCAACCTTGCCAAGGGAGGAAGCAGTCTCCTTCTTCCCTGACCCCAACCCCGACTAAAGCCTCTGCAAGTGCCGCCACACATGGCTTCCCCCGAGAGCAGCTGTACCCATCAGTGTGCTGCAGCAGTGAATGGAAATGGGAGATGAAGACAGGCAAATTCGGCTCCCTTTGCTCATTAGGCAGTGGTTAAACAAACATATCTAGGTGAACGAAATGTTAGCAAGTTTACTCACAGCTTAAACCTCGCCTGCTAATTCATTTAAGCAAAACAAAGAAGCAGGTAGGGCATGACAAGGAGGAAACACAAGACACAGGGTGGGTGCAGGTCAGCAAGAAAAATCCTTTTGTGCTCTGAGATGCAGTCACAGAGCATCGGCTGGTACAGGAGTCAGCTGTGGGGAATAGTACAAAAGGCTGGCTTCCTAGCTATTTTGTTAGCTGCCCACGCTGAGATGTAGCTAAGCCTTGTTTGCACAAGTTCATGCAATCACAGAGGGGTTGAGGTTGGAAAGGACCTCTGAAGATCATCGAGTCCAACCCCCCTGCCAGAGCAGGATCACCTAAAGCAGATCACATAGGAGTTACTGCAGAACTTTATGTATTTTGATATAACTAAGTAAGCACCATTCCCACCTTCCCCGCCCCCCCCCCCTCCCAGCAGGGGAATGTTATGGAGATAAAGCTTTGTGTGTAGTGAGGTTATCTGGTGTGCCTGGTTTGCCAACAGAGTATGTGCTGTCTACCAGAGAGATGGGTTTGAATCAGGAGATTTATAATGCTGTAAAACTGAGAGCAGAAACCATTTTACTGCTACACGAGTAGAGGGAAACAACTTTTCCTTGTGTTAGATTAATCGGCACTGCTGTTAATGACTTTTTAGGATAAACTATACCCAAGGAAGGGATGATGCTCTTATTTTAGCAAAAGTCCTCCTCCTGACTGAAATAAATCTGTGTATGTTCACTGCAGAAAAGTGTTAAGAACAGGCAAATTTTATTTGATTTTGCATTACAATGAATAGCTTTGAAACCTCCACTGCAGTCAGGTAACAAAGCTGTTCAAACATCCCATTCCTACATTAAGTACACAGCCTTTAAATCACTTACACTCTTGAGCTGCAAGTGCTTCTCTGCCTTCCCTCTCAGCTGTCTTATCAGCACATGCATTCAGAAAAACCTGGAGACAGAGCTCCTATTCACATCTTTCATAGTACTACAAAACAAAATGCAGCAAATCTCAATCCAGACAAAACAATGGCATTTTTTGGTGGGTGTTCACAGTCCGACCTTATGCTTGAACAAGCTCATATGTGGAAATATTAACTGCCACTTAGGGAGGCCATGTTCAGCCAAGGGTACTTGATGGAGGACATGACAGTATAGAGCCATAGTGTCTCAAGTTGCCAGTTTCCTTTAGGAAAGGAAGGACAAAGGAACAGTGCAGATGGGGGTGTTAGGGAAGCTGAGTTTGGAGCATGAATCTTGTTTGGAAGGCATAAATACCCCTTGTTTCAAGCCGAATATCTTGCTCTGTGAGCCCCACCTACTCTTCATCCAGCTGATCAGCAAACACACTCTCTTTTTTTTCAGTTTGATCTAACCTCTTTCGATGACTAAGAGAACAGGAAGATTGCAGTTTAAGTATATAATTTTCATTTGAAGTGACAGGTCGAAGCTATGTGCATTTAGATAAGGCTTAGATTATTTCAGTTCAATTACAACGCTGATTTAGGCCCTGACTCACTCTTTTGAGGCCCAACTTCATGCAGATATATGTTGACTTAATTCTACTGCTAACAAAATTTAGGCATATGTTTACATTACTCTGCTTAAATGCTTTGCTGGCATAGAGATGGATTTACACTGCAAGTGCAATCTCAAATCAGAGGTATAGATTTTGTTGGTTTGCTGGTTTTTAGCTCCTGCAGAAAGGCTGGCTGTATCAGCATTTTTTTTCCTCTTGTGTCCCTCCTAGTCATTAACCTGTTTAATCTCAGAGCACAGTGTGTGCTTTTCACTGCTCAGTCCTGCCAGAGACCAAATTCCCCCAAGTCTCCCTGAGTTTACTGACATCTGGGCAGGCTAAGACCTGCAGAGAGGCAAACTGCTAAAGCTCACATAGAGCAAGCTGGGAGCAGTAATCTTTCAGTGGCATGGCGGAAGGGAACGGCAACAGGTTTTCTACAACATGGCAATGCATTCCCCTTTCAGTGTGCTCCTTGGCTAGGACGGCCAAAGGCAGCTGTAGAGCAATGCCATGTGCAGCAGCTGTGTAGACAAGGGTGTGAGCCTCTGCCCTCCGGTGAGTTCCCATTTTCCATAGGAAAAGGTCCCATCACTAGGTGGAGGGTAGGAAATTTGCTTGCAGAAAGCAAATTGTGTATTCAGTATCTCTTGGTCGTTGTAGACTATGACAAAAGAAGCATCAGCAGTCTCCCAAAACTAAAGTTTTTTTAAGAGCTTGGAGCACAAAGGAGCTAATCATGCAGAGGGACACACAGGCATTCTAGGTACCTTAGCTGATGCTTCCTTTTTGCAAGAAAGTAAAACTACCTGGGTTTGGGGTTTTGCCTTAAAAAAAAACCAAACCAACCAAACAAAAAAACCCTCTTTTTTTTTGAGCAGTCTTCTCTGCAGCAAATCTGGAAGTGAATCTGAACTTCTCTTCTTACTTGTATTTCTTCTGCAAAGTTGAACAAGCAAACATCTCTTTTTTTTTTTTTAATGTCTCCTTTGCTACATCTATCCTTCTCTCATCTTGGAGTGGAGGGAGAGGAGAAAGAGAGCTGACAGCTGCCCATGGTGATTGATTTGTCTCTTGTTTTTTTACGCTGTGCTAGAACAACCTGCTTCAAAAATGACAATGACAAATCAAAGCAAATATTTCTTGCTACAAGTTCAAACTTTATGCATTCTTAGCTGGTATTTTGCTATTAAATGGGCTGCCTTATCCATAACATTTATTTGCTTGAGCCTGCAGCCCTTGGAAGAGAAACCTTTTTCCCCAAAGCTGTTTGTTCCAATAATTGTTGTTGTATAAAACCATCACTGATTGCTATCACCACAGGACAGTTTGCATACATGCATAGGTAAAAATGCTGCACCAAGAAGCATTGGAAGTGGCAGTGCAAAGGGATGAGATGTCTCTTCTGAACTCTGACCAGCCCTAAAGCAAAGGCTTGACTTTGCCTGGGACCGAGTGCTGTCTTGAACCTGAGCTGGTTCAGCGGCAAAGGTCAGAGGTTAAACAAACATTAGGGGCTGAGGAGAGGGCTGATGAAGTGATGAGGCACAGAGTGGAGACTGAGAGCTGGGAGATGGGTGCTGCCCTTCTGCTGCTGCTGCTGCCTGGGGGCGTGGGGTGGTGGTGTCTGCTCCCCTTTGCCCTTTTCCAACAGATTATCATTCCTCATCAGAGAAAATCTTGTGACTCTGAGGGTGCCTCAACGCAGCCTTTTTGGCAGAATGAGATTTCTCTCCCACTGTGCAAATCAAAGCAGTACTGCTCATAATCGGGAACATAGAGACGGACTTTCCCAGGGCTGCAAAGGGCTGACTCTGCTCTGACACAAGTTTCAGATCCGTGTGCATGACTCCCGTGCCTGGGGGGTCAGCGCCTGCCCTCTTCCCATTCAAAACATCCAAAATAAAAATATTTACAGACAGCTTCTAACTTTTCCTTCCCTGCCTATAGAGCTGCAGCGGTACAGTCGGTTTGTTACTTACAGGAGAGAGGGAGGGATTGAAGTCGGTCTGCTACCTGCGGGAGAGAGGGGAGGAGGGATTGAAGGAGAGAGGGAGGGAAGAGGGAGAGAGGGAGGGAAGAGGGAGAGAGGGAAAACGCAGCCGAGGAGCTCTAAGCTCTATTACCGCATCGCTGCCTTCTCTCATTTCTGGCTCCGGAGGCGCTGGCGATCATGTGCCGCCCGGCTGAGAATGTCTGGGCGGTGGCAGCGGCGGCGGAGACTGCATCCGGCACCCTCTGGTGAGATGGGCATCCCGCCCGCTCGCCGCAGCTCCCGGGAAACATGGCCAGAGCCCCCGGAGGATGCGCTGCAGGCATCTGAGGTGAGGAGGTGCCCGTTTCTTTCTGTCATTGCAGCTGCAGGTGTGACCGTGGGCAGGGGAGGTCCCTTCGCTTACCGGACGTGCCCTTGGACGCACGTCGCCGACTTTCCCAAACTTGCCAACCTCTGCGGCAGGGTTAGGAGAGTAAGATGAGGCAACATGTAACAGGGGTTACCCTGCTTTGAAGACTGGGATCAAAGTTCAGACTTCCCTATCTGAGAAGTCGAGCAGCGTGGCGAGCACTGTGCGGCCCCACAATGTGTCGGGTTAGGCTTGCGGGCTCCAGGCTACACCACCCATCCTCTGGTAAGAGGGGTGGTAAGGTGAACTGCACTGATTTCATGGCAAGAAGGTAGTAATAAGTAATCTTGTTTGCCAGAGGGTTTAGTGTGTGTTTTAACATGGGGAACGTTTGGGTAGCCTCTAAACCTGTCCTCAATTAAAGGGGGAATCATAGAACAAATACAAGGCAATGTGCTCCTTGCTGTCCTGCATGTTCGCTGACACGTTGGATAAAATGCTTAAAAAGAAGACGATCCATAGAGTTAGAGTAAATAATTTAAATCCAGGTAGTTACTTACAAAGGATCTGTCAGCTTGAGGGCCCCATAGTGGGATTTCTCTTCCTCTTCTTTCTGCCTTAGCCCTGCTAATCAAAAGAGAAGCTGGAGAACGTCCTTTCCAGTCAGCATTTGGCACAAGTATGGAGTGGTGAGGGAAGCCTGAATGACTGTCGCTGGGCTGTCTCTGCACTGGGTGGAAACTGTATGGTGCCCAGGAACATTATCTGCCAAAGGTACCAGACTGTTCTTTTGATAGACACATAAATGCAAAGACTTAGTTCTACTCTTGTATTGATAGAGGAAGAATAAAGCTCCAAACACTAAAAACCAACTGTGCCAAGAGGCAGCACGAAATGAAAGGGCACAGAGAGGCAAGAGCACTGGGCTCATCTATTCTGTGCTACCCCAGCTTAATCCAAAAGGAAAAACAACTTCCAAAAGGTAGCATCCTGGCAGCTCTTCATCCTCCAGGGATATCAGCAGGGCTGAGCAGCACTTTGTGAAAGACTTAAGAGTGATGTTGGAATGTCTTTATTGGCAATTGTTTCTGCTCTGAACACTTTTTTTTCCTTTCTTTCTTTTTCTTTTTTCCCCCTTTTTAACCCCACCCCCGCAACCCCCCCTTTTTTTCCTTCCCTTTCCTTCTTCTTTGGTACAATCTGCATAGCAATCTCTTCTGTGCAGTGCTCTTGTTATTATTTCATCTATATTAATATTTTTTTTTTCTGAGGGAGAAAAGCAAGATCACTATACTGCCTGAAGCACCATTTTCAGTTTTCCTTTTTTTAAATTAAGATTAGAGCCACGAAGATNTTTAAGGCCGGGCTGGATGAGGCCTTGGGCGAGCTGCTCTAGTGGGAGGTGTCCCTGCCTATGGCAGGGGGTTGGAGCTGGATGATCCTTGAGGTCCCTTCCAACCTAAACCATTCTATGATTCTATGATTCTATGAAAGATCCAATGTGTAGCACTACTTGTCAATGAAGGTGCAATAAATAATTTGTTTTAAGGGACCTACCTATAGTTTTTGAAGAATGGTGCTTCTACAGCTCAGAGAACCAGTTGTTCTAGCATTGGGGGCCTAGAATTGATGGCAAGAACTTAAGGAAGAGTTTTTCTCATTTTTAAAAATCTGCTCATGAAGTTAAGAGGGTGGCTCTGAGTTGGATTTTGTTCCTATTCAGAGTGATGAACCACATGGGGCTTTAGTTATGTAAGTTTATGGTTGCTTCGATTTATCCCATAGTGGACAACTGCTTACATCTGGTGAGATCTGGAGTTTGGAATACAGAAAGTGAAATAGTGATTGTAGTGTAACTGCTGGTTCATGAGGCGGTCTGTGTAAAAGCTAAACATGCTCCTTGGCATCAGTGACAAATGGGAGAGAGCAGCATTGTAAGAACAGAGGGAGCCTTCCAGGATTAGAAGTTAGTCTGTTAGCTCTGAAGAGAAACCTGGAAAGGGACATTCAGTACAGAGCAGGTGAAGGGAAGACAGAAAGAGAAGCCTTTTAGGCTGAATGGGAAAAAAAAAGACTACCAAGATAAGAAGAGGTCCTTCTGGGACAACAAGTAGGGTGTGCCGCAGAGTTACTGCTGGTCACTCTGCCTGTGAGAGGATGTCTTTTTGTTGGTTGCCTGCCAGCAAAAAGGATCATTTGAGGATGTGGACTGTATCAAAACTGCCCGAATATGGTCCTAAAAAGAACAAAAAGCACCTGCACTGAAGGCTGGACTGTAATGACTGTCCTGTACAGATTCTATACATTGACAGTCTGAATGCTTAACAGCCCATACTGCAACCCCCCCAACTCCAACGTTTTTCTCCTTCCTTGGAAAGGGATCTGGCCTAAGTAGTCAAGCTGACATTTTCTTGGGCTTTTTAGGGCCAGGATTCATCAAGAGAATTTTGCAGGCAGCTTGGAAAACCAAAAAGAGATTTTAAAATAGAAGTAAGCTTTTTTGACTTGGCTAAAGTCCCTGTAAATGCATTTCTTTTTGCCTCCTCATACACAGCACTTCTTTCCTGTGTGACATTATGGGAGCAGCTCCACCTCCTGCCAAAGTTTTTGCTGGTTTAGAGAACAAAGCGGCGGTTTGGTTTGAGGATGCTGTTTGGCTTTCCCAAGTAAATGGCACAGACAAGTGGTCGCAATTGTGCAGATGAGGTCAAGCTGCATCAAGAAATAATGGCTCTTCATGATTTCTTTTTTATTAATAATGAGGAAGATGCAGCTTGTGATTCAGAAGATCTCTGTGCCAGAAACGCCTTCTCTTTTAGAGAATATGCTCGCCATGGGTTTTATTCTACTTTAGGCATCAGTCACCTGGGTAGCCTCAGAGGCAGAACCCAGAGACCACATAGACTTCTGGTCTAGTCCATTGCAGCCATTTTAGTNAAGAGACCAACCCCCACCTGGCTACAGCCTCCCTTCAGGTAGTTATAGACAGCAATGAGGTCCCCCCTGAGCCTCCTCTTCTCCGGGCTAAACAACCCCAGGTCCCTCAGCCTCTCCTCATAGGGTTTGTGTTCCAGGCCCTTCACCAACCTTTCTGCCCTTCTCTGGAGATGATACTTATATATCTGAACTGTAAAGACCATGTTTTAACATGGATGAGACTTGCAAATATTTGTTCTTTCCCTTTTAGTAAGAAAGAAGCACCTTTTTAATGGTGAAAGTTGCTTGCAAAACTCATCCTGTGCTTGTGGGTTGCCTCTGAGAGACCTGGTGTGTTAAGATTATGTTTATACAGATACACTGGCACTTGTGGTTAACCACCAGTGCATTACCCTCTGCAGTGTGCAAAACATCATCTGGAGGAAGAAATGGTGAAATGTTTTTCTTTCGAAGAGACAAGGTTAAGGAGTTAGGTGGATCAGGTCATTGTTCTTAAACTGTCTTTTTCATAGCATGATATAAGTTCTATGGTTGATTCTATGATTCTATTCTATAGCACGGAGGTTTAACATTCAGGAACTCTTAGTTACTGAATTGCAATCAATCTATCTTTTAAAGGGTTTTTTCCTTCTTTCTTTTTTTTTTGGTCATGGCTTTTCCTCAACTGTTGGAAAAAGTTTCTTTGCTTATTATAACTATACCAGTGTTTAGGCTACGTTGGTCATGCTGATAAAAACAATCCAGCTGTATGCACATATATGCTTACATCTGTGTGATGCATATATATCTACATAGAATCATAGAATAGAATGGTTTAGGTTGGAAGGGACCTCAAGGATCATCCAGCTCCAACCCCCTGCCATAGGCAGGGACACCTCCCACTAGAGCAGGTTGCTCAAGGCCTCATCCAGCCTGGCCTGAAATGCCTCCAGGGAGGAAGCATCCACAGCCTCCCTGGGCAACCTGTTCCAGTGTCTCACCACCCTCACTGTAAAGAACTTCCTCCTAACATCCAGTCTAAATCTCCCCTCTTCCAGCTTAAACCCATTACCCCTCATTCTGACATTACTAGACCTTGTAAATAGTCCCTCCCCAGCCTTCCTGTAGGCTCCCTTCAGATACTGGAAAGCCACTATAAGGTCTCCTCGAAGCCTTCTCTTCTCCAGGCTGAAGAGCCCCAACTCTGACATTTCACCGGGATTAATATAATCTAGCATTTAATATATCACTGTAATATTCATTTCCCCCCCTCAAAACTTAATTTGATTTAATTCTGCTCTTCCTTTTAATTTAAACTTTCCCCCCCCCTCCTCTTTATGAACATCCAAAGTGGTAAATAAAACTATCCTAATCTTCTACAAAGAGAATTCAAATTGCTGTTAAAGTTACAGTGTCAACCAGCTAAACTGGTATTGGTAACACAATAATGGACCATAAATTATGGAATCACAGATCATTAGAGGTTGGAAGGGACCTCCAGAGATGGAATCCAACCCCCCTGTCAAAGCAGGATTACCTAGGGTAGTCCACACAGGTACAATAGTAGGATTTGCCAATCAATAACAAAAATGTTCCTTTTCTCTCTGTTGTCTAACTGATGACTTAGGGACTTAGGGTTTGGTGATGAAGAGTCCTGCCATGGGTCTGTGGTTGTGGGCGAATGGCTCACCTGATGCCTAGAGTCAGCTCTATTGCCATAAAACATTGTAGCCTTTCTGGAAAGCCAGAGGCTTATTTTAAGCATCGGGAACACTTGCCCCTCAGAGACCCACTCCCTTTGCACATCCCATCATGACAGACTAGGGGTAGGCCAGAGGTCCTTTGGAAGGAGCTGGGAAAGCTGACCCCTCTCAGCAACATTGGAAGGGGGGAAAAAGAGAAAGAAAATAAGGGGGAAAGGGGTGGGGAGAAAAAGGAAGGGAAAAAAGAACCCTCAAAATCAAAAAAGGAAAAGGAGTTCACTGTAAATGGAGCACCTAGCAACTCAGTACTCCAGTGATGGAAACTGGCATGTATGAAGCAGGGGAACAATGTCTCATTTTGACTTGCTGATAATGAGAAAATCATGAGAGCAGAAGCTGGTGAGAGGTAACAGAAGGGAAAAAGGGGTTTTCATAGTCTGGCAGTAAGGGCAGCAGAAAAAAGTTTTTCCCTTGTAGCCTTTCTGACAAGTCTTGACATTCGGTTTGGGTAGAGACACTGTTCATACACATTGCTGTGAAACCTCCCTCCCTGAAAAATGGCATTTTAAAGTGTCAGGAATGAGACCTTTAACGTCATCATCTCAGTGGCTGTTGACATGCAGTGCAGTTCTTTCAGTTGCAAACAGCACCACCTGCTCAGGAGGCTCTATTAGGACACTGTAACCGAGCACACAGGGCAGTGATTCCAGAGGACAAGGTAGAGTCGTGCCCCTCATTTCAAGTAGATGTTCACCACCACTGTTTTCAGTAGTTTGGTATGTGACCCGAGTGGGTGCTGCTGTTCCTGACAGGATCTGGGTGCTGCTTCAGGAGTAGGGTGTCAGGCTACAGCTTCTGGGCCAGAGGCACCTCGACACCCCTCCCTGAGCTTGTGCTGAGAGGGAAGCCTGGCTACCCACATTTATCATATCCACTGTCTTGCCAGAGACATCATCTTTGAAAGCCAACTCCTGCTCCTCTGAAATGCTTGCCTTTAGGGAAAATCTAATGTATCCTGCTGTGTTTGACATTTTCTTTTACTATTTATGTGTGTTAGTCTCTCTTCATGTCCTCCTGAACTTCTGAGAAAGCAATTTAGAGGCTTTATTCTAAGGAATATCGAAAGTTAGGAGATGTTACTAATACTTATCCCAGGGTACCTGTTAATTTTCATTATTATCAAAGTAAAATGGGAATATCGCTGCCAGCTTTAACTGTGCAGTATGTCAGGTCATGATTCCTGTTTACACACTCACATCATGCCTCCACCTTTGGGTCTGCCTTGATGCAGCTGCTTATGTCTCCGCTTACCAAGCAGGGACTCTGGCAGATGGTCAAAAGCTCTTTGGTCAGTTGTGGTACAGGTCACTCCCTGGCTGATGTTTGCAACCTCAATGCAAATTGTCCACTGAACTCAGCATTATGGCTCTATCTTTGCCCCAGAAAAAAAAAAAAAAGGAAGCTACATCTTTAAATGGCTGTTTTGAATCTGTTTCTCAGAGGGGCTCTAGACCTATTTAGCTCTCATTGCCTTGGGCCAGAGTGCTTTTCCTGATCCATATGGCATATAGTCTTGATCTCTTGGTGCCATTTAGATAACTGTACTCATTAACAGACTTAAAGGAGGTGTCATATTAATTCTGATGGAATAACTCGGCTTCATCATGGCAGCTACCATAGTCCTACCACTGTGCAGCATGGAATTACACAAACCTCAGTGGTGTGAACAGAGAGACCCTAAAGCCAATCTGCTTACCGCAGTAGAACACAGGAGGAAATTCAAGACAGTGGTGGAAATAGGTACTTGCAAAGTAGAAGGCTGCAGTTCAATTGATTTGGATTACAGCCCTTGACTACCTTCTTTTCTTCACATGCTTCTTTCAGGTGTTTCCAAGAGGAGCACTAAGCTGCACAGTCCTGTAGCCCACATTGCTTGGGTCCCCGGCTTTTGTGCAAGCCTCATTTGAATCTGCTGGGAGCCATGAAACTCTGTGCCAGTCAGCTTAAACAAACAGTTCTCTAGGACACAAAGGAGGTAATGTTTTGACAATGTCCTACATAAGATATTTTGCAGTTGGAGCAACACGAGAGGGAAAAAAGCTTTGAGTTAATTACAAACTGCAGTTTCTGACTCAGATTACAGAGAAAAATAATGTCATGCAAAAGGATTTTCCTTAAAGCTGGAAGGATTTGTTTGATGTAAAAGTACTAGATGCTGTTCAAAACGACCTCTAAAGGGATTGGTGGCTAGTAAGTCTGTCTCCATTGCTTCCTGGACCACCTCCTGCAGACTTAGTGTTCCCTTCATATTAACATCTCCAAGGCTGCTTCATGGAGATATGTGCATGCAAACTGGAAACCTCTAATCACATAATGTATTTCTTGTCAGATACAGGCATAGGAGAAAAGGTAGTGACAGGTAATTTAGAAACCACAAGCCTTGTCACACCTAACCTATGCTCACTTCTCCACCACTGATACTTTAGGTTGGATTGAAACAGCTTTGCTAAATGCAGTCACAAACATGTTGTCCTCTTAAACTGTAACAGAAGCTGCTGTTTTCCACAACATTGTTCATATAGAGCAGTTCTCCCAGGCAGTGAGGGAGACAGAGCATTTGCTTCACCCAGAGCATTTGCTTCACTCAGGAATCTAAACCTGCTGTTCGCAGGTGTGGTGAGGGTCACGATGGGGGCTCAGCATCTCAAGGCTAAGAAGCCAATACCAGCAATCCAAGCAACTGACCTAACCTGTGCTAATATGAAATGTTTTTAGCTTCCAAAACTTTCCTTATTCACTTGAAAACAAGAAAGAAATGATGGGTTTAAATGAAAAATGGCTTGAACAAGAGGAAGCTGGTGGTGCCTCTGTCCCATAGCATTCTTTCAGTAACTGCCAACCTTGCAATGTATTGATAAGCTCAGGTCCCTTGGGACACCAAGTCTGTACCTGCGCAAATGCCTTGCTACAGGCTCCCATTGGCCTCAAGACCTTCTGGTGCAGCTCTTCCCTTCTTGAGTTCCAAGAGGGAAAAATAACAGGCAGGACCATTAGATGTGTGTGCACTCCCATGTGTTTGCTGGGTTTACCTGGAGAGGAGACTTTGGGAAACCAGTGTTATACTGAGGAAAAACTATTGAGAGAGCAAAGCAGGGACGAAACAAGATTGTGAAAGGGTTGTGATGGTCATGGTCCCATAGGACAGGGAGACTGAGGGTCCTACACTGCACCTGGCCTGGGGGCTTCCATTGCTCTGCAGGGCTGCAGGTCGTGATGACAGCTGAGGCAAGTCCCCAGAGTGAAGTGCAACATGTTTTCTGGATGGCTTCCCTTCTATATGTAGCTGGAGAGGCAGAGAGAGCTGAGGCGCCAAATTGGGAAGACTCAAGGTGCCACTGGTATGATCTGGGCCCTTGCAAGCCCTTTCCCCAATCCCCTCTGCAACCCCCTCTGTGTTTAATTGTAATTTTTTTCATTTAGGAAAAAAGGAATACCATTCCTATCAATTCCAGATAAGCCCAGACTTGCTGTTAATGATTAATCAAAACCTAGCATTTTCCAGCTGCTGCACCGTCAGAACCAAATCGGACCCTGCTTTGGGAAGTCTGTGCTTCTTTTGAGGGCCACTGCCTACCCATTGAGATGAGGCAGGGACCTGCTGTGAAATGATACATGCACATATGCCTAATTCACAAAGCTTATAAAATATGCTTTACAATTTACATAAATGTACAAATGTTTCACTGCCCAGGCACATGTGCACATAAAAATATCTGTGTAAGGTACTCTGCTTCATACATGTACTGGAAAAGGAAGAGTCTTGCTCTAGACAGGCAGTATGGTAAATGCATGCCAGATCATAGAATCATAGAATCAACCTATCACCCAGCCCCATCCAGTCAACTAGACCATGGCACTAACTGCCCCATCCAGGCTTTTCTTGAACACCTCCAGAGACAGTGACTCCACCATTTCCCTGGGCAAACCATTCCAATGCCAATCACTCTCTCTGTGAAGAACTTCCTCCTAATATCCAGCCTAGACCTCCTGTTGCACAACTTGAGACTGTGTCCCCTTGTTCTGTTGCTGGTTGTCTGGGAGAAGAGACCAACCCCTACCTGGCTACAACCTCCCTTCAGGTAGTTGTAGACAGCAATGAGGTCACCGCTGAGCCTCCTCTTCTCCAGGTGAAGCAAGTCCAGCTCCCTCAGCTTCTCCTCATAAGGCTGTGCCCCAGACCTCTCACCAGCTTCGCTGCCCTTCTCTGGACACGTTCCAAACATTAGGAGGCTGCTCTCCCAAATGTCCAGAATAGGAATCTTTTAATGTTTTGGGGTTTTTTTTTTTTCCCAGATTTGTTGTCAGTGCTCAAATCTGGAAACAAGCAAGAAGGAAATGGGATCAAGTCACTTGAGTCTGATGCTACTGAAATCTAGTAAAATTAATACGGTTTGTTATGGTGTCTTGCTCTTGAGTGTTTCTGAAAAGGTTTAAATGGATTATAATAGAGAATTACTCTCAATCACTTTCTTAGTTCAGTATTTGAAGAGCCTTTGCATGTACATGTTCTGGAATTCCTGTGACAGAGAAATGTCAAACCCTCAAACAGTCTCATGGGAGTTGGTGACAGGAGCAAACCTTTTCTCCAGCTCTGTTGTCAGCCTCAGAACACCATCCTTTCCAGAAAGCACTATTTTCAGGATATCTATGTTCTTCTTCCCAAGCCACTGAAGAACATGGAAACAGACACAGAGCAGACTTTTGTATAATCTTTTGCATATATGTGTGTGTGTGAAAGGCCTGGAACACAGACCCTATGAGGAGAGCCTAAGGGAGCTGAGGTTGTTTAGCCTGGAGAAGAGGAGGCTCAGGGGTGACCTCATTGCTGTCTACAACTACCTGAAGGGAGGCTGTAGCCAGGTGGGGGTTGGTCTCTTTTCCCAGAAAATCAGCAACAGGACAAGGGGACACAGTCTCAGGTTGTGCCATGGGAAGTATAGGCTGGATGTTAGGAGGAAATTCTTCACAGAGAGAGTGATTGGCATTGGAATGGGCTGCCCAGGGAGGTGGTGGAGTCACCGTCCCTGGAGGTGTTCAAGAAAAGCCTGGATGAGGCACTTAGTGCCATGGTCCAGTTGACTGGCTAGGGCTGGGTGCTAGGTTGGACTGGATGATCTTGGAGGTCTCTTCCAACCTGTTTGATTCTATGATTCTATGAATTTATATATATATATGTATGCATATGTATATTCTCACACATTTTTACATATATATTTAATTAAAGCACTTTTAAAGTGAATCAAAAGACTACTGTGAGCATATAAATGCAGGAAAAAAAAAACAGATCTGAGGAATATTCTATTTAATGTTAACTTAAATGTGTCAGAAGAAATGTGAAGTTTTGATATATTTTCAAAATTCCTTAGTGAATAATTGCAAAAATACATTTCACTGTGGGAGGAATTTCTATAAACCAGAACTCCATTGCTACTTGTTTCGTACTTTTGAGTAACAGAAGTTAATGGGACTATTCTTATGGGTAAAGTGAGCAGGATCTGGTCCCAAGAACACCTGGCTGGACTTTAAAAACAACCAAAGCCTGCAGTGCAAAATCTTTTTGTTGCTTGTAAAGTGGAATTTAAGCAAAAGAAGGGCACTAATGTGGTTTTGGGGAGTCTAGGCATAACACTCCCAGTCAGAAGGTAAAGATCAAATTTCCATTAAATTTACAGCTCTGGGGCCTGTGAACATGGTTTGCTGTATTTTCAGATCAGAAGCCAGATCCAATTCTTTGCTAAGAATGGGGAAGTGGAAGAGAATGTCATAGAATCATAGAATCAGCCATGTTGGAAGAGACCTCCAAGATCATCCAGTCCAACCTAGCCCCCAGCCCTATCCAGTCAACTAGACCATGGCACTAAGTGTCTGACTCAGTCTTTTCTTGAACACCTGCAGGGATGGTGACTCCACCACCTCCCTGGGCAGCCCATTCCAATGGCATATCACTCCTCCCTGGTAAAACTTTCTCCTTCCTATGGCTCTAAAACAGTAGTTGGTGGGCTTCTGGGTTAATGAAATGAGTAACTGAAGTGTTATGCTCTTCTCATAAGGTTAATTTATGGAGATGTATAATTTCTTGGGACTGTGACCTTTTTGGATTTGCTTTGATATTTTTTCTCCCTCACAGAATTAAATAACCAGATATGCAATGCATCATTCTATTACAAGGATGAATGAATGAAATGTTGTTATTATTGACTGGATCTCTTTCACCTCTAAAGGGGAGGAGGGAGGCTGTACAGACAACCCCTGTCTCACCTCAGCATACCCTAGTGAGTCACCTAAACTCTAAGAGGTAAAACCTCAAAATAATCTGACCCACTGTTGTGTTTTGCTTCTTTCTGAGCAGCTGACCCAATGTCCAAAACATGACTCATGGCCCCTCCAACAAAAAGACTGGGAGCAGTTTCTGGGTCAGCACAAGAACTCTGCACAATGAAAAGATGAAGATGGGAGGAACATGGCTGTGTCTGCCAGTTGGAGAGCACTTGCTGGCTCTGGGACACAGGCACTTTTCAAGCAAATGGAGAAACAAGGTATTTTTTAAAAAGCTCCTGTTTCTGTTTTTCTCTATCACTGGACATGGATATATCTCTGTTGTTTCTCCATTCTCTGGCTTGTGAGAGCCCTGGCACATCTACTCTGTGGCTCATGAGATGCTAAAAACGGGCAGGAGCTCTGAAGCATCAGCCAGGGTAACCTGATAGCAGTGGACATGCTTGTGTGGATTTCTGAGGATATGCTGGCTTGTGGGGTACATAAGCATGAGTGTGAATTTGAATGGCAACAGAATGCCTTGTGGAAATGATACTGAAAGAAATGTGTGTGAGCCTTGAAATAGGCATCTTTCAGTTAGAGAAGACTTGACTTTAAACCCTTCATGCATCGAGTCAGTCATCAGCAAGTCATCAGCAAGTTTGCAGATGACACCAAGATGGGGGCAGATGTTGCTGGGTTGGAGGGCAGAAGGGCTCTGCAGCAGGACCTTGACCGCCTGGACAGATGGGCAGAGTCCAATGGGATGGCATTCAATGGCTCCAAGTGCAGGGTGCTGCACTTTGGCCACAACAACCCCATGCAGAGATACAGGCTGGGGTCGGAGTGGCTGGAGAGCAGCCAGACAGAGAGGGATCTGGGGGTGCTGATTGATACCCGCCTGAACATGAGCCAGCAGTGTGCCCAGGTGGCCAAGAGAGCCAATGGCATCCTGGCCTGCATCAGGAATGGTGTGGCCAGCAGGAGCAGGGAGGTCATTCTGCCCCTGTACTCTGCACTGGTTAGACCACACCTTGAGTACTGTGTCCAGTTCTGGGCCCCCCAGTTTAAGAGGGACATTGAGATGCTTGAACGTGTCCAGAGAAGGGCAACGAGGCTGGGGAGAGGCCTCGAGCACAGCCCTACGAGGAGAGGCTGAGGGAGCTGGGATTGTTTAGCCTGGAGAAGAGGAGGCTCAGGGGAGACCTTATTGCTGTCTACAGCTACCTGAGGGGTGGTTGTAGCCAGGAGGAGGTTGCTCTCTTCTCTCAGGCAGCCAGCACCAGAACAAGAGGACACAGCCTCAAGCTACACCAGGGAAATTTAGGCTTGAGGTGAGGAGAAAGTTCTTCACTGAGAGAGTCATTGGCTACTGGAATGGGCTGCCCAGGGAGGTGGTGGAGTCGCCGTCCCTGGGGCTGTTCAAGGCAGGATTGGACGTGGCACTTGGTGCCATAGTCTAGCCTTGAGCTCTGTGGTAACAGGTTGGACTTGATGATCTATGAGGTCTCTTCCAACCTTGGTGATACTGTGATACTGTGAGTTTGATATAAAGCACTGAAAGGAACTAGAGTTCGTGGAGTTTTTTTTGGTTTTAATATGCTGTTCCTTCTTGTTTCTTTCAGATGGACTTCATGAAATTCAAGTTGTTTGTTTGCCTGGTAGTATTCAGCTGTGCTAGCTTCGTGTTTTTTTACACCAGTATGACGGAATTCTGTATAATCTGTGAGAACAGCCAAGATTACATAGTTCCTATGGAGACTTTTAGAAGAATGAGAGGAAATTTCTTGCAGCTCCCAGATATAGACTGCCATAAGAACCCACCTTTCCTTGTCCTACTTGTGGCATCCTCATACCACCACTTTGACGCCAGGATGGCAATCCGGCAAACCTGGGGGAAGGAAAGAACGATCTCTGGCCAGCGCTTGGTGACGTATTTCCTCCTGGGGAGCACTGTGAATTCCAGCCAGCAGGCTGATATTGCTGCTGAAAGCCAAAAGTACAGAGACATTATCCAAAAGAATTTTACTGACACATATTACAATTTGACATTGAAGACCATGATGGGAATTGAATGGATTCACAGATTTTGTTACCAGTCCAGCTTTGTGATGAAAACCGACACAGATGTGTTTGTCAATGTTTTTTACCTCACTGAGCTTCTTTTGAGGAAAAAAAGGACCACTGGATTCTTCACAGGCTTTTTAAAACTGCATGAGTACCCCATACGTAAAAGAGGGAGTAAGTGGTATGTGAGCAGAGAAGAATACCCGGGAAAGACCTACCCACCCTTTTGTTCTGGGACTGGCTACGTTTTATCCACTGATGTTGCTAGTCAGATTTATAACATTTCAGAGGACATTCCATTCATTAAACTGGAGGATGTATTCATAGGGCTCTGCCTTGACAAATTAAAAATTGAGCTGGAAGAGCTTCATTCAGAGCAGACCTTTTTTCCAGAACGGATTAGGTTCTCTGTTGCTCGCTTTAAGAAAATCGTGATGTGCCATGAAGTAGAACCAGCTGAGCAGCTGAGCTACTGGAATCACTTAGTGACAGAAAATAATGGAGGAACGCTCTAGCACCTTCCCTGCTTCAATTACCAAACTTAAATGCACTGCATTTACAGGGCTGCTCTTAACTCCAGCAAAACTCCCTACAAAAGACTTCTTTTTAATGGTCATTTTAATCGCAAGGATATGCAAACGTCTTTCTCTTGCATTCACTCCCACCTCTTTGTATCCCTTCCCTGTATGAGTTACAATTACTATTTTTCCTCTGAAGGATGCAGGACTGCAAACCGGCCCTCCAAATCTTTCTGCTACAGGAACCAAGAACATTTCTGCAATGCCAAAATGAAATTCAAAGTACTTCCATGCAGAGAAGAAAATCTGCATTCTCTTCCTGGGCCCCCCATGATAAAGTTCTGCATTTGCACCCATCTGTGCAGGTACTTAAGAGAAGGTGTTTGTAGCTGTCAGGATGTTCCCCTCCTGGCACAGGGAACTGCAGCCCTGCCCTCGCAGCCCTCTCTGTGTGGGCAGAACTGCAGACTGGCACAGATCCCTCCTTCAGACTACACAATTAGGGTTTTTGTTTTTGCAGAGATGGAAGAATTTGTCCATGCAGTGCTCTTGGGACAACCTTGCGTACTGCAGCTGCCCTGGTGAGAACATGAAAGGCTACTGGGTATGTTACCCTATATGTGCCTCCTGCTGAAAATGGCATCTGGCAGAGCTGGATCCATGCTTAGTGGAGAGTGTCCTGGTCTTTATGTTAAAATAGACCCCAGAGACATTATGTACATTTGTGTCTCACTTCACTTGATTTGCCTAAGCTAAACTAGAGTCACTTACAGTGAACTAAACAGTACAACTGATTTGGACATTTTTTTCCCTACGAGCAACTGGGTGTGTGAGGCAGAACACAGGAGGATTTTATTCTTTTAAAGGAGACATGACGGGAGGAGGTGCCCAAGTAATCATTCAGGCTGGAAACCTCATTTCTTAATTCATTACCAAACAAGGACTCTTAAAATCACTAGGACGTCTGCAGGTTTCAGAAATAAGAGACTACAGTAAAACCTGTGGAAAATGCATTTGGGCTATGGAAAGGAAAAAAGGAATTCACAAATCATGCCTTATGCAATACTCCTGTTTGATTTATTTTCAGTCAAAGAAAAGGTCAGTTTTGCCAGCAAAGAATTACTGAATGCCTGTACTAGGTGTGAAATATTTTCTCCAGGGCATAGCAAAACTGGGGCTGTTGGTCAGTGGAGGATAAGCCAGGAGCTGAGGGAATCTTACAGGGCTCAGCCCTGCACACCCACGCAATGGAGCATGACAGAGCCACAGATGGTGGCAAGCCCATCCAAGATTCCCAATCATAAGGCAGTATCATGGTGATAAGGTAGGTCTGAGGTCAAGCCAGTAATAGCCATGCCCTGACAGCGACAGGTAGGGGTTAGGATCAAGGCCAGTGAGAGCAACCAGAGCCAGACATTGTGCTGGGGTGGCAGGGCAAGGCCTGGGGATAGGAACTATGCTGAATGCGGTAAAAAGCACGGAAGGCAGACAGGGAAAGTGATTTTATGACTTTGGAGTTATTCTACTGTTTGTTTTCTTTTTATTAAAGTTTGTGAGGACTTTTCAAGTGTCTCTTTTTACTTGCCTGTGTCTGAAGAGCAGGATAAATATTTTCAGCAGGAACATGCCTCATCCTGAGAAGTGTTTAATAATGGTAATAATATAGTATTTATTTATTTCGGAGGAAGTGCAACCTGAGCTTACACAGTTATTTTTGAGAACTGATGATGAAAGAAATAGCCTTCTTTATTTTGTGTTTCCCACTCAGAAAATGTTTTTGTGTATGGTGTTTGCAGGGATATGGCTATCCAGTTGGTTGGGTGGGTGACTGAGGAGACTTTTACTAGCGCGTACCTTGTACCAGGGAGTGGACAGCCCTTGCTCTGGGTTGAACAGCATCTCACCACCTCCCATCCCAACTTTGCAAGTGTGTGTGCCCTTGGAATCAAAGCTCTGATGTAGCAGATCTACTTTTGCCACTGCCTTCAGTAGGTACCATGGGCCAGACCACAAGCCTAGCAGCACCATTTTAATCACCATTTTTTCCATGTAACCTACAGAAATGTCTCTCGGCCATTCGTTGCTGTTTACCTGAAGTACAAGCTGGCTACTGCTTAAATTTAGGAAGAAAATGTCATGCCTCTCCTTGTTTTCAGAGAAGTAATCCTGCAGGCCCTTGGGTCTCACTTCTACCTCTGTGCCTGGTGCCAAACTTTGCCCATGTGGGAGGACCAGTCCAGCCATGCAGTCCTAGGGAGCCTGTGAACTGGCAGAACGGCTAGTCATTTACAAACAACACATTGACTTGTTCACCTCCACTAGCTGTTGAGATCCAACAAGCACAGTGGCACTTGGCTTCTGGGATGGTCCATCTGCTTGGTCTTCTGCCAGGCCAGGTTCATGGCCAAAGGATAAAGTCCCCCATTAGGAGACAGTGTTTTGGATTGCTTCCTTGAATGACGGCTGCTTGTGAGTGGCATTAAAAAGGCTTACCTGAGCGATTTGTGGCTTTGTATCAGCCTTTAAAAAGTTGCCCTTGTGGGCCGTGCTCTGCTAGACTTCTTGACTGTGGCTTTTGTTTTATTTCAGGAGTGTTAATGATTACTTGAATATAGCTACTAACTGGGTAGATGGTGCTATTCTCTGTTAATCACTTTTGCAGTTGCTACCACTGTATTTTTGGGTCTAAATTCATAGCTGCTATGCCACTGGGATAAAGGTCCTTAGGTATATTTTAAGAAATAATCTCCTTCTGGATACCATCTCCAGGGACTACATTTGCAGTTTTGAGTGATCTGTGCAAGATGCTTCTCTTCATTGCTGCATTTGATGTATTTTGTCCCTACTAAATATATGTTGTTAGGCATCTACTGGCCTGCCTATCTGAAAGATCTGGCTTTTCACTGCTAAATCTCTGATGAGGAGCAAATGAGTACAGGCTGAAATGTTATGGATTTGGATAGCCTGTTCCCCTCCCTTTTGCAAATTAGCAAATGGTACATTTTTTAAGTCAAAGGCACGTTAAAACAAACCTAATAAACAGGTTGTGATCTGAATCCAGAGGTTGGCTGGTTTCTTTTTTATAAATGACAAGAGTGGCGAGTGCAAGGCTGGTAAAACCATGCTAAGGGAAACGATGAAACCCAATTTTATCCATAATTGATACCCTTTGGAAGATCAAGATCCAACCTGAAGTGGTTTTGCTTGCATCACCACAACCAGTACTGTTTGACTGTGCCTGATGGCATGGTCTTTGGGACCTGGAACCACAGCACTATTCTCCTATCATTTAAAAGAGAAAACTCAAACAACTGAAGGCTATCAGATTGTTTGTCAAATACAAGCAGTTATGAACTAAAAACTGTAGCTATGAAAGGTCTCCCTTACTAATTTATCTTTTTTTTCTCATTTACCTCTTTCATGTATTTCACTTGTTTGTATGCAGCTTGTGCAGCTGGATGTAAATTCAATAGTTCATTCCACTAATACATTTCCACATCTGCAAATATTATCACACTGGGTAGAAGAAAGCATTTGAGTCACAGGACTGAGATACATGCAGTACCTAGGAGATCTAGCCTGAAAAAACAGACTTAAATTTGCACATCTTCTGGATGAGCAAACAGAGATTTTTTTTCCAAAGCCTAGTAACACAATGGTTTTAAGGATATCCTTCTAAAAAGTTCACTCGAATACATTTTCACTGAAAAACATAATTGGACAATTTGAAAGGCTGACAAATATCCTTGCTGTTGCCTTCTGCTTCACAAATTTAAAAATGCATTATTTTTGTGGGGGGACAACAAAACATCCCATGCTCCTTGGAGTTTCTCCAACTGAAGTGTGTACACAGCATCCCTTGCATGCAGCTACTGACCTAACCTGACCTCATTTAATTTATTACTTTGAGTGGAGGGATAAGGGCCCATGCAATCAGCTTCCTATTTCTCCATCACAAAAAGCACTCAGAAATCACAGCCATCCTTACACTTACAAACTGTCAGCGTACAGCTGTAGGAACAGAATGTCATAAATTAGTTATGTGGTGTGATTTACACCTCCAGCTTGTAGATCTTCAAGGCAACTCTATTCCCTTCATGTTTAATTTAATTGTTAATGCTGGAACAGCAGTTCTAAGTAAATGTTTAACTCCAGTACATAAAGGGATCTGCAGATTTTACATGTGCTTCTGCTAGTAAAGTTCAGTGAGGGAATCAAAAAGAAGAGTGAGCTAAGCTGTGAGGCAGGAGTGGGAGTGAGGCACAGTGTATGTTAGTAACGTAGCTTGCTCCTGTCTGGGGTGAGGAGGCGGCAGAATAGCAGCATTTGTTGCTGGAGGGAAGAGCTTGGTGCTGAGGGTGAGAGCGTGTGATGAACCTCTCTGACCACCTATCGCCTCTCAGCCCATTTTGAGGGTCACATCCGTTTATGCTGAGGCCAAATCCTACACGTCTTGCAGGTGTAACTCAACTGGGAGGAGGTTTGCTGCTGGAGGCCACTGTAACTGAGTGGTACTGCCTCCTCCAACTTTACTGAAGAAAGTGCTGCGTAGGATAGGGGAGAAGAGAGCACAGGAACCTTTACTCTATAGAGTATATAAGTGTTTACTATATTCTTGACATATTTCAGTACTCCTTAGTTCCCTAAGTTCTCAGGGAATCTTATTTTGTATACAAATGTTGGAAAGGAAAATAGACAAAGTTTACTGCTTCTCTGTAAGAGAAAGCCAAAATGCAGCAGTGATCATGAGCACTTCCATTACTCTGCCACATAAAGATGTATCTGAAACCATCTCTGCCAGGGACTTAAGACATCCTCACTGCAAAAGGGCAGCTTTCAGCCACAGACTCAGTGGCGCAGATACAGTGAATAGAAGGCATTTTTTTCCAACAAAAAAAAATCCCCTGCCATTTCTACTTGGTGATCTTAACTGAATGCCCAAAGGAAGCAGTAAGATGTTGTCCCAGGTTGAGAACTATATGGTTAAAAATCCTCTGGAGACTAGAAGATTGTTATTCAATTCCATAATTCTGCTGTCTCTTTCTAACCTCGTGGCAAGGCCATTTTGCTCTCCTTTCCTCCCCCTCCAGCCCTGTGTCAGGCAGGAGCTGCTTTATTGGGACAAACATGTAAGGAGTGGGCCTGTTTTGGGGGCCTCCAAAGGCTTGTGTTCAGGTCTCCTGGACGGCAGAGGCATGGAGTCGGGGGGGAGGATTGGAGCACTGGGGATTATAAATTTAGTTTTGGGTTGGGGGAAAACTCAAGGGGGACTCCATGGATGCTGCATCTGGTTTTGTAACTTCTTTTCTGTATCTCTCTCTCCAAATATAATTCTGTATTTTTTCTCCAATTCACTTGAGGGCTTAATTTCAGTCAGCTCTTTCCTTAGAAAAAAACATGACAGGTGTCAGTTATAAGGATGTAAAGAATGAAAACACAAAAATTACACAGCTCTTCCAAAAGAGTGCCTACTTCTTTGGTGACAGTCTGCTCTCTCAGCATGGCAGTGTCAAGTCTGGATCACAGCTGCAGGACACTTATGCAACACTCATTAATATTCTGTTTTTCAGAGAGGTTAAGTATTAATGTTTCTCACAACTGGCAACTTTGTAAAATCATCAGGAAATCAATAAAAGGAACACCATTACATACTCCCATGGTAGTTTTCCTGGCATTATCAGGGAAGGACTGTTGGATCTGGAGCTCCAGGCATTATGCTTGTTTACATGTATCACTGACAAGGTTTGTGCACTGCTCAGCTGACATGTCCAGAACTGGACTTACGATGCATGGGCTGCTAGGTGTTGAGGGCACCAGTTTCAAAGGAGCTCTGGATAGATTTGCACTCTGCCTGAACTCCTTGAAGAATATGACTGCACATATAAAGCTCAGGAGGGAGCCTAAAATCACGACCTTAAGCACTAATGAAAAATGTAATTGTGATTATAATGAGTGCAGAGAATGATCTTTGGCACACTGTTGTATGTTGAAAAGTTCCTTAGAATAAACTGAGTGATTACCAGAGCAATTAAGCTAACTGTTTGGAACAGAGACAAAAAACATTTCTAAAGCTAATGAAAATGTTGCCAAGGGAACTGATGTTGTAAAATGCACTAAAAATTTCCTTCTTAGATGTATACTCCTCCTAATAGCACCAAAGCTTCTTTCTCTGTGATAAACTTTCTTATTTACTTATTGTTGCCTGGACTCTAGCATTCTCATCCACGTTCCCTGAATTATAACATTTTCATTTTACCAGCTAAAACTCATCACTGATTTCAGTGCTGGGAAGAAGGAACACACCTGCCAAAGGGAAAATGTGGAATGCAGCTCAGGAGTCCTGGCAGGAAAGTACTAGAGAATTACATTCCAATTGTGCAGATTTATTAATGCCACATAAAACCTGCAAGGATATTCATGCAAATAAAGTGTTTAATCCTGTGGCCTCATGTGTCTCAAAGCCTGGAAGAAGATTTTATGCAAAGCTTTCCCCATTAAGGGCCCCCAGCAATTCTTTGCAGACTTAACAGCTCTTTATAACAACCAGCAAGAATGCTGAACAAAAACCTCTGAACTAAAAAAAATACATTTGCACTGTGAGGTATTTACCCAGGCCTTGATTCATGGCAGAATCATTTCATGAATCTTTAGGTCAAAACAAAAGTAATCTGCATTCCTCCTGGAAGCTCCCCCACAGCCTCACTTTGTATCGCGTCAGCAATTTGGTGGGGATGTCACAGGATACTGCCAGGATCTTTCAGATAATTAATGTATCTGCCCAGTAATTTTTGTGTTCACTGAGCAAGCCATTTTTTACACATCAAAATTTATTTTAAAATATGGAGATAAACATTATACTACTGTTTGTACAACGGAGGGACATTCACAGTATCCTAATTGTTCACATAAATAGGACTCTAAGCAAGGAGTCTAGGTTACACCGAGTCTTCACTGTGCTTGATGTTGAAGGCAGAAGTGGGTCTCAGGAGTTCTCATGCCCTACAAAGTAGAAACAAGGTAGGGAAAAACGCATCTCAGTGTTTGCACATGTAATGGAAAGAGGAAATAACATGGTCTTGTTACTGCTAGAGATTTTCTTCTGGTGCATATTGGTCCTGGCTAAGGAAAAACATGAACTGAATGAACATGAACACAAGAAGGACATGGAACTGCTGGAGCGAGTCCAGAGGAGAGCCACGAAGATGATCAGAGGGCTGGAGCACCTCTGCTATGAGGACAGGCTGAGAGAGTTGGGGCTCTTCAGCCTGGAGAAGAGAAGGCTTCAAGGAGACCTTATAGTGGCTTTCCAGTATCTGAAGGGAGCCTACAGGAAAGCTGGGGAGGGACTATTTACACGGTCTAGTAATGTCAGGACGAGGGGGAATGGGTTTAAGCTGGAAGAGGGGAGATTTAGACTGGATGTTAGGAGGAAGTTCTTTACAGTGAGGGTGGTAAGACACTGGCACAGGTTGCCCAGGGAGGTTGTGGATGCTTCCTCCCTGGAGGTGTTTAAGGCCAGGCTGGATGAGGCCTTGAGCAGCCTGCTCTAGTGGGAGGCATCCCTGCCTATGGCAGGGGGTTGGAGCTGGATGATCCTTGAGGTCCCTCCCAACCTAAACCATTCCATGATTCTATGATTCTATAACTGAAATTTAAAACTGTGATGAGTCTTTAATATATTAAGAGATTAATGAAAAGACTTTAAAAACTAAAGCCTGCCAGAGGAGGAGAGGAATCTGTCTATCTCACTTCACTTCCATATAGCTAACAGTAATAAAATCTGTTTTGAATGAGAAACATACCTTTTAGAGCACCAAATATTTTTGTCAAACAGTAGAGGGAAGATGTAAGAGTACACAAAGAGGAGGGGAAAAAAGGAAGCAGGTTTGGAAAAGTTATGGCTTATCCTCTCTTTGGCCTGATTGGCTATGAGAGAGAAACATCTTCTAGACATCAGGATAGAGATAGATAATTCAGTTAGTAAATTACCTTGTTTCCTACATTAGTCTCTTCTACTTCTCAAAGTCTTTGTAAAGTTCAACCCCCTTTTCAAGCCATTTTCCACAACTAAATGAAGAAATTTCTTGTTTCTAGCACTGACCTCAAATCAGCTTTAATATCATATTTGTTAAGTGCCTCTTCTTTGTTATTTTAATGCCCAATTCCTCTGATTATATTTTCTTTACCTTAACTAAATAAGCTAACATACAGCATGAAAGTGTGACTGGTGATTTCCCCTGCTGCCTTCTCTCTCATTAGAAGTAATTTATAAATTAAGATGTCTAAATGCTCTTCATTTTCCATCACGAAAATCTGCCCAATTATCCTGTGAGGGAAAAAAAGGAAATTGGCACTTACAGTCACAATGATGACCACAAGTTTCACTAAGCAACTCTCAGGAAGTCCACTTCACTTGGAGCTTCTCACACGGGATCGCACAGCGAGCTGTACAGACATACGTTTCAGACTAACACACCCCAGAACTAAGAATGTTAAAGGTTGCTCCAGCAGTTTACACACTTTACACACTATACAGGGGAAAGCAGATTGTGTGCAAAAAAGAGTTTGGAAGGGTTTTGGGGAAAAAGAATTAATGGGGAAAAGTCCTCCTACTCACAGTCAAAGAAAAAGGAATAATTGGAAAGAAGTGTCTAGAGTGGGAGGCAGGAATCTGCCGGGTATGCAGGCCGATGATTCACAAAATGACTTTCCATTTGCATCAGACTGGCAAACTTAGGACCTGATCTTTTGAACACTGATAAGCACGTAGGGTCTTGCACGTGCGGGATGCTCTCAGCAGTTGGGGGCTCAGACATTTTATCATGCTGTGTAACATCTTATCCCATGCACATCCTAATCAGTTCCAGTAATTGTATTCATCATGATATCACAGTTTTTTAGGAAAGATGGAACGAACAAGGGCAGTGAGAAATAATTAATCAAATATTAATACATGGGTTGGTTACCTAAGCATCCCTCCAGGGAAAAACAAAGGACATTTGAATCCAGGCACTCTGCACCAGATTCACCCAGGAGGATTTCAGCTGGTGAAGCCAAGCCAGTAAGTGTGTGGGTGGAGGCACAGGCACAGGCACTCTCCTGATGACTCCCACTGGAGTTAGGTCCAGAACAAGATGCAAACACAGTGGGCAATTTACACCACAATGCACTCAGGTCCCGCTGTGGGTTTCAACCAGTTCTCTCTATATTGAGGGGATAGGAATGAAATGCCTGTGATGGGGGTCATGCTTCCTCATATGCATACATGTGTAAGGATACAGCTAATCTCCAGATCATGGCAGACCTCAGTGCAGTAATGAGATAGCTAATCAGCCTGTGATTAGCTAGTGTTACAACAACAGCTGTAGCACAGGTGCAGCAACATGACATCCAAGGAGACCTTTGTAAGCCTGAGGACCAGGCCAGCAGAAACAGTGAAATCCAGCATGAAGAAACATAAAGTTCTTTAGGTCACGTGCAACAACCTTGCTGTATAGGCTGTCACCACCTAAGTGACAGTGAGTAGAACACTAAAGAGATCTGAGTGACATGAACACCAGAGGGTAGATTTAGATTCAGCGTAAGGAAGTTCTTCACTGTGAGGGTGGTGACGCACTGCAGCAGGTTGCCCAGAGTGGTTACAGATGCCCCCTCCCTGACAGTGTTCAAAGCCAGGTTGGATGGGGCTTTGATCAACCTGGTCTAGTGGAAATGTCCCCACCCATAGCAGGGGTAGGTTGGAAGCAGGTGATCCTTTAAGTCACTTCTAACCCAAATCATTCTACAATTTTATGAAATACAAGCTGATGCTGCTCTCTTACCACAAACATGGCAAACTATATACTGGGTCACATTCAGAGAAGTGTTGCAAACAAACTCAGACAAACTATTTTTCTCCTGTACTAGACACATCTGTAAATCTATGTGTGGTTTTGTGACTCTTGGTTCAACTAGGACATAGATAAATAAGGTCCGCGGACAGTGCATCTCGTGGACGAGGATATATAGCACAGCACCAGTGAAAAAACCCTAGGGGAGCAACATTTTATTCAGGCAGATAAGAGCCTGAGAGGTGATTTAATAATAGCTTATATCTACCTTGTGAGTAACCACAAAGATGAACCAGTCTTCTCAGTAGTTCCAAATGATACTTTAGTAATAGAGTTTTAAAACCAACCATTCTGCTTTCCAAGGCATTATCTTTATTAAATCAAACAGGAGACCCAGTAAGTCTGTTTTAACTTTCTGCACTTTTCCTACTTTGACAACCAAGGATTAGATGTGTTCCCTTTCCTTCCTCTATCTTTATTTGGATGGAAATCAAGCTATACATAGAAGGTATTTCAAGAATACTGTTAGAAAACTAGGCTGCTGGTTGAACAAGAGTGTGGTATTTTAGACTTTTAAAAAAGAGATGCTTCTAAAAGCAAGGAAACTAAAAAGCATATCTGGTTAAAAAAAAAAAACAACTGAACAACAACTTCTTGCAGATTTCATAGATTTAAGTTTTGTTGTTTTTGTTTTTTTTTTTAAACAAGTCAGTGTGATATTATTTAATACAGCACAGTTAAATTTCATTAATGGTGGAAACTAATCACAATTCCCTAAACAGACTGTTTCTTCTCCTTTTGCTGGACCCAGCCTTTTCATTTTGAGTCAGTGTGGCATTCATTTCTCCTTGCTAGAACTGCTACTGTGCTTTGTAGGAAATACAGTTCGGGAAAGTCATCAGTGTGTCCTCTTTATGATTCAAACTTCCCAGCAGATGGGACCGGCGACAAAAAGCTCCTGGTATGCCCACGTCAGTTCAGCTCACCGACCATATGATGGCGCAATGCGAATGATGCGGTTCAGCTCTAAGAGGAAGATGAAGGCTGGTGCCATTGAAAGAGCATCTCTCATAAAGCAGCTTTGGTGAACAGACACAATTGTCAAAGTGGCAGGAAAAGGTGGCTTTCAACCGAACAAACTAGCAAAAAATACTTCAGAATTAAATTTAATATCCTCCTTTCTCCTCCTTTTTAATAACGAATCTCCCAAAACAAAAATTGAAAGCAGGAAAGAAATATGAAGATATAAAAGGTGGTGGTGGTAAAACCCCTGGGAGTCTGTATTTTCTATAGAACAATTAATTTCTTGCATCAGCTGCTTATAAAGTTGCGCTTCACAGTAAAGGTCCACTTTGCCGGGGTCCTGAGGGCTCCAGCGGCCCCGACACTCCCTTAGCAGCCCCCTGGGCATCCCTCATCCTGCCCACGGCCTAGGGCACCATGTCAGCCCAGGGGAGCAATGCCACAGCCTGCCCCATCCCTATGCCTGGCTGTGTCCCTTTGACGGGCCCCTTGGTGCCATGTCACGGCTTTATCACTAGCCCTATTCCTGCACCCAACGCCTTCAGTTCGTGACTGGACCTAACCTGGCTCGGTCTCTCCCCTTCACGCCTGCCGATGGAACCCGACACCCCCAGCAGTGGGTGAAAGCACTCGCTGGTGAGGGCACCGCCAGTGTGAAGCCCACGGGCGAGCGATTCTGCTCTCTGCCACGTCGCCTGCAGCGCTGTAATGGCGGGACGAGCTCCAGCCGGCTCCGGGGCACTGATACACTCGCTTACACGTTAAAGATCTCTTCCAGCTTAATGCATTCTGTGATTCTATGAAAATAAACGCTGCGCCTGCCGCTGTGCCCACGTCCCACCCCAGCCAGGCGGAGTGTCCCTTTCCTGCCGAGACGTCACGCATCAGGCGACAGCGCCCATCCCGCTTTTCAGGTTGGGAGAGCGTGAAGTTTGCTCCAGCGTCCGTGTCATCATCTGTGCCTGACTTCCTCCTGCAGCACCGGTTAAATATTAACACAGTGATACACGCGTTGGGGCGGGGGGAAGGTGAGAGACAAGCTTTATTTCACCTGTCGCGGGGGACAAAGTCAGGGCAGACGCCTGCCCTAGGATCCGGCGGCTGAGATCCGTGCTCATTCCTCCCACCCCCCAGGCAGCCGCCCTGCCGCCCCAAGGAGACTTCACCCGGCTGGGGAGGCAAGGGCTGGCCTGAAGCTCCTCGGTTTGGACACTGCCGGCCTCGTCCTGCGTCCCCGGGGCGGAGTCTCCTAACAGGGCTCATCGTCAAAGGGAAAGCGGTTGGAGGCCCCCCCAGGGAAGCTATCCAGGTAACCTCTCCGGAGGCATTATTCGCTTTCCAGCAGAAGGAAGTGACAGCTGAAAGATAATTTAACCCTTTCCCCTACTCCTGCCACAATGGGGAAGCCAGCCGTGGGCCGGCAGCAGTGAAGTGAACACTTCTGCTGTGCTTCCTGCTCTTCAGGGTGGGTGTCTCCTGCGTCAGGGGGTGCCAAAACATCTGAGCCTTGCTCTGTGCTGAGCTGGACCCAGATGCTGCTCCTTTAGGGAGATTTTATCGATATTATCCCTTTGCCATGGGCTGAATGCAGGAGGGAGCAGGCTCACAGCCGTACATGGCAGTGCTGGCAATGAGAGTCACTCTTTGCACCTGTGGAGAAGCTAAAAGGCAGTTCAGGCCGAGCCCTAGATATTTAATTCATCATTGGCCAAAATATCCTGTTTCATCTGGGATTTGAGTAGTGTTTATTATCCCATTGAAAGTCCGTTTCAAAATGAAGCAAACCAAAGCATAGATTCCTTCATTTCTCTTTTCACTTTACTTCGCCTAAAGTTATTTACTGGTTTTGACCAGAATTTGGGCATAAGATTGTAGCAAGCTTATTCTTCTCCATAAAATTTTATTCAGCAGAGTTTATTTTTGGTGCAACTTGATTTTTAAGTGGAGATTATACATAGACTGCAGCTTGGGTTGGCAGGGTCTTCTCCAGGCCTGTAGAACCCACGTGAGATCACAGCTTCCTGGAGAAGGACATAGCTCTGCCTTTAAGATTTGTTTCCTGGTGCTTTATTTGGGCCATTTCACTTCATATGACAAAGAATACTAACTCTTAAAAAATACTAATTAATTTGTGTATACATTGAGCTATTGCAGTGCCAGAACAAGGAGAAATCCCTGTGAGCTCTCTATGATGACTCTTCTGCCTCAGCTGTTCTGCACACAAAACATGGAAGCGAGGAAAAGAAATCCAAACCCTTCCAAAATGCACTGGGCAAACCCAAAACAGACCACAAACTAGCCCCCTTCCCAATATGCAGGTGAACAAATCAGCTCAGACATTTTGCTTAAAATGTTGATTAGTTGACAGGGCTGTCCTTTAAATATTCAAGGTAAACTAAAAGCTTGCAAAATGGGAAAACACAGAGTAAGATGCCAGCCTAGCCGCTCAGGTTGCATCTGCTGCAGTAAACTTAGACCCCCAGGTTATGGCACTGAACAGTGAAGAGAGTTTCCAGTGTGGCTCAGTGCTGCAGCTCAGTGTGTTTGGAAATGTTTTTTGTTGGTTGAAGTGCTGCAGCAGGCAGGGAAGTATCTGGTGTGGGACATTCCTCATACATGGGCACTCTAGGAGAGGTGCTGTCACCCACTCCTGTGCCATCCCACCACTGCTGCTCTCACAAAAGCCCTGCTGGGAATTCGTGCAGCAGTTTTGCACAAAATTAACTTCTTACTTTAGGGCAGGAAAACAGCTGGGCCAGGGCTTTTGTGTTTTGTCTTTTGGCTCTTGTGGATTTGCTTTTAGCAAAAGGGCAGTTAGAATGTATGGTTGTTACAGGAAACTCAGGGTATCTCTGTGGTGATACTATTTGTGCATTGCACAGAGCTGCCACAAAGAGCACCCCTGGAGTAAAAAACTTTTTCCTGACAAGAAATTTGGGCTAGCCACAAAGCCACATCCTCTGTCCAGTGTCCCTTTCATGGACACAAACTTCAGTTTCACAGCTGAAAAGTTTGTAAACCAAGCAGCATAGTCCAAGTCTCTCCCACATATTTCGAGTGGGAGAAGATTCACACAAATGAATCACACTGGAAAAGCAGAAAATGCACAAAGTGGTTGTTCACACCCAAGTTCTGTATCTTGTCACTGACCATGGTGGGGTGGAGAGCTGGTGATATTTTATTTTGAGATGTAAGAGGTACTCTTTGGTTCAGAAAAATAGTTCTGAGGACTCTCTTTTTCACTAGCAGTCTTTCCGAGCACTCACACTGGGGAGCTGGGAGGAGATTTGCTGTTTCTCATCCTTGCCCTAGTGCCCTAGGCAGGTGGAATGGAGAGCCCTGGATGACAGGAACTGTTCACCCTGGCCAGAGTGGCCCCTGTACATCAAGGGCCTGATGAGACTGCCACTTCGAGGCTTTCCCTGGAAATATATGAATAGGAGTCCTAGTTTTGTAGTAAAGCACACAGAAAAGCATGAAAACAGATTTTCTGGGTGTAGTGGTGCATTGGCCTATATTTCATTTGCTCCTATGAAGGCTGCCTGGTGCAGGAAATATTAGGGTTAGCAACCTCTCCAAGTGGAGGTCTGTGCACCTTGGACCCCAAGGCAGAAGTTAGGACCCCGCTGGAGCATAGGATTCCCTATTCTGCCCAGGCCCTTCCAGTAGTATGGATGGCACATTCACATAGTATACACAATTGCAGGCCACTTAGAGAATTATTTTTCCCAGCTGCTCATGATTAGCAGATGGAGCTCTCCTGACAGTCAATTCTGAAGCAGTAGGGTTGTAATAGGAGGTACTAGGGGCACAAGAGACGCAAGGCCTGTAGGGGGAGGTTTCTTTGCTGCAAAAAGCTCTTCTTTTGAAACCCTACCTCATCTAATCTTCTCCCCTTGTTTGTAATACAGGTCACATAAAGTAACATTTTATCACAGGACACAAATCAGCAACTCACTACCAAGTTTCTTGATAAGTTTTGTCCTTCAGCTTCTTCTCAAGTATGCAGTGACTGCTGGTGGCTTTCTGCCCTAGAGACCAGGAGAGAATGCTCCAATGGAGAGGTTCCAGAAATTCATTTTACTTCCTCTCTTCTTAGCTGCCTTGCTACCAGGTAGGACACATTCATAACTTGTGAAATGAGTCAGTGTGGACAAAATGTGTGAACTAATTTTAAAGCCATGCCAGTGACAGCTACTGATGATATCAGACAGAACAGCCAATCCCAGATGTGTATTGTTTAAACTGTTTATGTTTGCATTTCAAGCCTGAATGATCTGATGGCTGGAGTGAGCAATGGATTGGGTGGGGAGGAGGTGGGGAGTCTGCCCTCTCTCACTTCCCGTGAGCAGGGGTGTCTGCTTATTTCAAGTTTCCCTTGCATTCATGTTCCTGCTGTCTGTTTGGGACTGCTTTTTCAGGGGGCATCTGTAGAGAACTCAGTATTGCTGTTGTTTTTGCTTCCAGAAATATGTGCAAAGTATAATTCTGATAGTTTGCCTCCAATTTTCATTTCACATGCCTGATTTTCAAAGTGAATTCAGATAAAAGGTATCTTGATGGCAGAGCTTTAAAGAAAATGTGAATATAAAATGACTAGCTGGATAAGAGAGACAAGGTTGACTTTTTTTTGATTAGAAGGCAGCTGAAGTTTTCACAGGCTCTGATAGAAGGGAGCTACAGTGGGATGAGAGGAAAGGTATTGTCGTGCCTTAATAACTCATGAAAGGAAACACAATGCATGAACAAACGTTTTGAGTTTTCTGAGCAGAGTAGTGCTTCCAGTGAAGCTTCATGTGGATGTGTGATATTCAACAAGCTCATAAACAACCTAGTGAAGAGGAGTGAACTGTGAGGTGGCAGACTTTGCAGGTGGTGCAGAATTACTTAGGGCAGCCAAATCCAAAAAGAGACTATAAAGATTTGCCAGAAAATGTCATGATGCCAAGTAAGTAATAAAGGAGCAGAAAACATTAAATGCAAAGCATCACTTAACTGCAGATGTCCAGTGGGGGAAAGGAGCAGATATCTTGGAATGTCTGAATTGCTGAAGAAAGAAAATTTCACAGCTTGGTGTCTTCAGCAAAGGAAATACAATGAAACCTGGCATTATATAAATCTGTGGAAAGCTTTTATCTTGAATACTGGCTGTTTTGTTAGCCCTTCCATTTCAAAAAGCACATATTAAGTCTGAAAAAAGTATAAGAGGCCTTCATTAGATTGGGATATTTTTCTGCTTGTGAAAGAATAATAAATAGTTAATTACTAATTATCTAAAGATGGGGGTTGGTCTCTTTTCTCAGGCAGTCAGTGACAGAACGAAGGGATACAGTCTCAAGCTGCACCAGGGGAGGTTTAGGCTGGATGTTAGGAAGAAGTTCTTTGCAGAAAGAGTAGTTGGCCATTGGAATGGGCTGCCCTGGGAGGTGGTGGAGTTCCTATCCCTGGAAGTGTTTAAAAAGAGACTGGATGTGGCACTTGTTGCCATGATTTAGTTGATTAGATGTTGGGTGATAGGTTGGACTTGATGATCTCGAAGGTCTTTCCTGACCTGATTGATTCTGTGAATGGTTATGTGGTTAGTCACAATTTCTCATAACAAAAAGAACTAGTGGCAACCAATAAAACTATTAGTAAAAAGAAAAAAAAAGATTTAAAGCAAACCAAGGAATGACTTTTTCTCACAACATATAATGCTGTATTAAGGCTCATGGTCACTGGATATGTGGGATACCAAGTTACAAAAAAAACACCACAAAATCTAGAAGCAAATAGCATGGTGAGTAGTTGCCCTTGGGCAGGGTGATAACTGCAGACCACAGGGCTGACATGGTCTCAGGGCAGTGTATGGTCTCAGCCTGCTGCCAGGATATGGGTGGTTGTGCTGTGGTGCTTCCAGCCTGGGAGCTGTCACCACTGTAGACGAGCAACAGTGCAAAAAGAGAGGAGTAGTTCAGCAGAGCCAGGAGCAGCTGCAAGGGACAACTGTCAAACAGAGAAGAGAGATGGGAAGACACAAGTAGGGGTTTTGGAGGGGGTTATGTGCATGTGGGTGGAAGTATGTGTTGTTGAATGCCAACAGACTGGTATTGCTTGACAGAAACATCCTATAAGCATTTAAAGAGTATTATAAGCAAATAATCTAGTCCTTCTCTGCAGTCTTTGACAAGCCCTAACCTAATTTGTGTTTTTAAAAGCTCAGCTGCAGGGCTGCTGTTGGTTTTTGAAATAAACTTGAGATGTGCTAAGGAAAAATCTTGCCGAATTCATCCCAGTCTAGTGCAGAGTGTTGCTGGAGGAGTGGACCACTGATGGGGCAGGGAAGGCATAAGATAAAGTGGAATGAGCAAGAGAGTAAAGAAAGAAAGAATGAAAAGAAAACACAGTAGAAGACAAAAAAACTTTAGCAATTCTAAGAGATAGCAGAGAAGAAGGATAGAAGACTGTTCATGGAAGTGTAGAGGGGGAGATTATTTCAAAATGTAATAATGAGGCTGAAAAGAAGGAATGATTATGACAGAAGACTAAGCTAATCCTGTCCTTTACTGTGCTACACATAGACAGGTAATTTATAAAAGAGGAAAGCCAGACTCAGAAGAGGAGAGGAGGGAAGAAAAACAAGGTAGCTACATCTCGATGCCCTTGTTGCTGAAACCTTCAGCATGAAAAAGTTGTCCTTTAAAGTTATCTCAAACACAGAATTGAAAACATTGGTGATGAAGGGCAAGGGCAGTTCTTTGGCAAATGAGGTTCCCTCGCTGCAGGTGTCATCCAAGGAATGACATACATTTTTGTTTCTTCAAACCTGCAGTGATGTGACAGTGAATTTGAGTGACAGAAGCAGAAATAAACAGCTTATAAAAGAGTTTGTGCATACTCTGCATTCTGTTGAGAAAGACTGAGCAATTGAGATACAGTAAAGTCTTATCAAGGTAAACTTTAAGCAAACTATCAGGACTGGTGCTTGCTGTATAAACATTTAGTGATATGTCTCAAGGAAGGTGTCCCAAGTCAGCTTGTTCTTCAGAAGCCAAGGTGTAATACAATATCATGAACACAGCCTAATATTTCAAAGATTGCAAAGATGATATGTGCCTGGGTGGGATTTCTTACTAGTTTTGTGTGGGAAAGCAGATGATAAACCAGCTGTTTAGAGCTGAACTTATAATTCCCCTAAAATGCAATGACAGTCTAGCCTGAGGCCTTAATTTATTTAAACCAACCCTCTGCAAGATATTTTTTAAGCAGTATGTAAATCAAATTAACACTAAAATTTTATCCTTAATGCAAGAAGGAAGGTCCAGCAAACGGACTCACTTAAGGCACTAGGAACTGGATCTAGATGCTATTTCTGTCATGAATGTCTTCTTTGACCTTACACAAGTAGCTTTTATCAGCACTTGTACATGAGTTGGACAATGGAACACACTGTTGGCTCAAGACTCCACGTGCTATTGCAGGATAAAAGATAAAAAGTTAAAACCACCAACAGTGTTTCGGCAGCAGGTGAAGAGGGCTCATGGAACTTCTTTTTCTTTGTCTAGAGACCAGGTTTTATGGGGTGTAGCTGAGAGAGCTGGGGTTGTTTAACCTGGAGAAAATGAAGCTCGAGGGAGACCTTCTTGCTCCCTACAACTACCTGAAAGGAGGTTGTAGAGAGGTAGGGGTTGGTCAGTTCAACCAAGTAACAAGTGTTAGGACAATAGGAAATGGCCTCAGCTTCGCCAAGAGATATTTAGGTTGGATATTGGGAAGAATTTCTTTACTGAAAGGGTTACCAGGCATTGGAATGGCTTGCCCAGGGAGGGGGTGGAGTCTCCGTCTCCTAGAGGTATTTTAAGAGTCTTGTAGATGCACTTCCCAGGGATATGGTTTAGTCAAGGACTTGTCAGTGTTAGGCTAATCATTTGACTTGATGATCTTAAAGGTCTTTTCAGTCTGGGCAATTCTGTGATTCTGTGAATTGTGCCAGGATTATAGTGAGATCTAAATGGAGGCAAGGCTGGATTGTGTCCCACTCCTCAGTCCTCCTGCCACCCATAGAATCCCCAAAGAGTGCTTATGGACCCGTTCCCTAACTCAGAGAAGTCAGTGAGAAATCATATATTGCTCCAGAAGATTGGTTGGTGGAAGAATATGTGGATCCTATCACGCCTATAGACTGTAAAAAATAATTAGATTAGATTAATGAAGGAATAACTCATACCTACCTCTCTAAGTTGTCCTGAGTGTCTGAAGAAAACAAAGCCAGTATTAGGCCTTTTTTTAGAGCTGATGATCACTGACTGTTCATGCTTAGGGATAAATTTCAAGACTATAATGGAACTCACAGACATGATCTCATAGCCAATGATTAATTAACAGCTAGCAATGTACTGAAAGTCACATCATTTACTCAGAGCCATTGCAAACCATGGCTCCTAAAGGAAGTAAAATGTTTGCAGAGTTATGGAAATAGAGTTTGCATTAAGAGAAACAGTGTGAATAAGTACTGCAACACCTGTTTCATGAGCAACTAAATGCATTTTGGTGTTAATTCTAAGGAATTTTTTTCATGAGTGTGCCTAATGTCATGGCAGCTGCTGATGTTGACTTCAACAAGGTAGGAAAACTTCAAACAAAGTGTAAAAATCAAAAACTCAGTAGTGAATGTATTGTAGACATAGTAGATGTATGAGGAGTAATACTTTAAAGGCTGGCTACAATATGAGTCAAGTAAAAATAGCTAATTCAGGCACATTTGAGCTTAGGATAGTGTCTCAACCCTGTTAATATAAGTTATGAATAGAAGTCACGACAGCTGGATGTTGAATATCAGGGAAAAGTGCCATATTGTGTGACAGCCTCAGTGGAATGCCCTTCATCAGTGCATATTCCTAAGAAAACCCATAGCTCTGTCAATCATGGCATTCACAGACATGTGGCCAGCTCCTAACATTCAGAAAGTGACAGATAGAAAATAAAGGAAATGACATTGAAGCATTTTGCTAACTGTAAAACAAAGTATTAAGGCATACATGTAGATTTGACTGCTGAATTAATCTTAAAGCTGTTTCATGTTTCAGAGCCTCTCAGGTTGCTTTCACGAGTCTGAAGAGAGTTTTGCATACATGTTACTGAAAAAAAGGGATATTTAAATTGAACAGAAATGTGTTTTTCTGTATCGTACCTGGCTTTATCAACTATCAGTGGAAGTGAAGTTTGCTTTACATTTAACATTTTATTCCTCACACAGAGGTATACTATGGAGAATGAAGTGCATGGCAGAGGTAACATAACCCAGGAGGGTGGAAAATTCCTGTAAAGGTTTTTGTAAACATAAGGAGACTCAATAATGCAAAGAACCAGGGAGAGCTAAGTTTGTATAATCCTGCAAAACAAAGACCGAGAAGGCTCTTGTCTGTAAATACATGTGGTGAGTGGGAGGAAAGAGAGGACCTATTTATATTAAGGAACAATTCTTGGTATGAACCTATTTGATGCATACTACCTATGATTAAATGTGACCTAGGAATTGGAAAATAATGTTGTTATTGGAACAATAAAATTACAGACCCTCTGCCCATCTGTTCCATGATACAACTAGCAAACATCTCTTTTGTGTGTGTGCAGCATGTTCTTCCCTACTTACAACAGCTATTGAGTGAAAGAAAAATCATTTTTAAAATAAGTAATTAATCCATTAATGAATAAACTACCTAAAATGTACAAAACCTGGTTTGAATAAAACCTTAACAAATCATTTCATTGTCCCCTATGCTCTTAGCAAGGAAGTATTGGCCATTTCAGACTTTCTTTCTCTTGTGAAACAATTGAACACTTATTTTCAGGCCAAATTTGCAAGCACAGGGTTTTAATTAGACTGCCATGGATTGTAGCATCCAATTGCTTTAATTATGCAGACTACAGCCTGAATTGTTAGGGGATAGCACTGTCAATCCTGGTGCTTCCTCAACATGGTTGTTTCCCAGTAAGTGGACCAATAAGTTAAATCTTGTTGGTAGGACTGCTGGTCTGCAGGGAGCTTGTGATCCATCCTTGATGATACTCAATACTTGGCAAGGCCTTAAGCAAGATAGGTCCCTTGCCACCATAACTTTTTGATGCGCCCATCAAAGAGCAACTCTGTCACAGGTGCAGGTGAGCACTAGACCAAAAGGTAGCATATCTGAGCTTAAAGGCTGGTGCAGAGTTGTTATCAGCTGTGGAGGATGATGAGAAGTGGTGCCTGATGCATGCAAAGCACAGGCAGTCCTCTGAGATGAACCTTGGTAACTACAGAGACTGCAATGGCAGTCCTCTCTCCTGCTCCACTCCATCTGTAACCAGCAAGGCTGTGGGTGTCAGTGCCTTAGGAAGGTGCATGGCTTATGAGAGCATGCCATTCGGGGCTTCCCAGTAGAGGAAAGACATTGTTAAGATGCTCTGTCAAGTCCTGTTTTGTAAGACATCACCCAATTAATCTAGGATGTTCTCATAGTGTGAGGTTCATCTTCTTGAGCAAGGCATTAAGATTTGCCCACCTTCAGAATGGCAGCATATCCCCTAGCTATTTCAGGAACTGAAGTCACAGCTGCTCCTTTGAAAAAGATCTCTGCTTTCATCCTTCCCTCATGTCCTGCTTGGTAGAAGTGAGTGCTTCTGCCTTCTCATGCACAGGGGATCTACCATATGGCTGGGCAACAGCTGCGCCTTCATTCCTCTGAGGGCAACAGGAGGCCCAGTGTCTATTGAGTAGGAAAGGAAAACAAAGTGCCTTCATGAAGAAAAGAGCTTTCACTTCTGAAAAATAGTATTCAAAATTCATGCTACCTTTTCATGAAGAAAAACTCATTAATTACAGCAGTTCTTGTTAATGGAAAGCTGAGAATTTGGATATGTGATGCATGAATGAGGAAGAAGGTAAGTGACAGATGAATAAAGGAAAGAGCATAGAAGGATATACAGTGGGACTGCAAAAAATCATTAGCAATCTGAGGTATGGAAAAGGGGCCAGTTACATACTTGTTTATTTAAAGTCTAGAGAACTCATATATTTTCCTTTTAAAAAGTGAAATGTTCTTGTCTTTCAGCAAAGTGCTAAGTCAGCTCTTTAGTAAATCACTGGAGAGAGACAGGTTGGTTTTGGAGTGGGAGGAAGAGAGACAAAAAATCAAATGCATCTTTAAGGACAACCATTTGCTCTTGATTGGAGCTGAAAGCTTAGATTGTGCATCTGCATCTCTGAGCTGGTTAAGATTTTTTAATCTGTACAAACATGGACTTTTTGGGTTTGTGATGACTGGCTTGGGGACCTATTATAAAAACATAGCATTCAACCACTGTTTACTGCTGTGGAATTAATGTTACTGGGTTGCAAATTCAATTTGCAATACATACCTCTAGCTGCTTACTGACAGGCTTTACAGAAAACGAGACTAGAATCTTTTCCTCGAAGTGTTGGCTGTCAGAGGTGAAGTGCCAGCTCAGCTTAATCGACAGCCTTTCCTGACACGTGACTAAGTGCTTAATACCCTAGTGCTCTTAGTGAGGAATACTGTCTGAACCAGGGCATCTGGCTTTTTACCTTAAATTGCTGGCAGTAAAAATTAAGTCAAATGCCTTTAGTGATGCTGTTGTATGTGTATTTACAGGCCATATTTTTTTCTTCCAGGTCTTGGCTTTTGTTACTCTGTTATACAAGGCCCTACTAATGCAACAGTCCTTGCTGGTTCAGAAGCTCGATTTAATTGCACTGTGTCATTAGACTGGGTAATTCTCATTTGGCTGTCCAATGGGAATCCAGTCCTCACTGTCACCAGTGCTCAAGGACCAGTGCTTGGACCATCAGACCGCTTTAGCTCTCAAAATTATACCAGTAACAATGGGGTTACCTTGGAGCTGATCATCCACAACACCCAGCTGAGCGACTCTGGAAAAATTGAATGTAGTATCCAGCAATTTGGTGAGAGTGGATTTGCATTTCTTTCTGTCCAAGGTGCGTATAAGCCACCAATACAAAGCTATTTTATTATACTGCACTTAAAGGAATCCTCTGATGAATTGCTCAGACTATCCCTGTGAAGGAGTGCTTGCTCTCATTTACGGTTCTTTGTCTTCTCTCCTTCTTGTCTTAGTTGTATTGTCAAAGCAGATTTTAGAGTCACTTCCAGAGTGCCATTAACAAGGGTTATAACTGCCCTTGGTTTTTCCTGTTAAATCTCTTCTGCAATTCAATAAAGTGTAAAAGTGCCTGAAAGCTGTATCAGGCCCATGAGCAATCAGCCAAAAATGATCTTTTAGTTAAAACCAGTATGGATTAACCCTATGTACAGCTTTGTACATGAACTTTCTGCTGTCTTTAAGGCAGATCTCCCTCTGCTTTCTGACTCGGGGATTAGTTTGTATCCAGCTTATTTGAGTTTCATTTAATAGAAACAGTGTAGAAGTATTGAAGTAAAGGCCTTGAGACACAAGATGATATTTTTCATAAGATTTCTGCTACAAGCAGAAGCAAAAAGCTCTTATGTGTGAAGCATCTGTGTATGAGATCTCTTCTTCCTCTGTGAAGTGTGAGCAGTGAAAGAATGTTTTCAGTCAAGCAAGAACTAACCACTAGAAACTATCAATTTGTGAAAGAGGTGCTTTGCGCAACAAGAACAGCTCACCATCTACCTATAAACCTTTCCTGATAAAGCCCGAGCATACTCAACACTTGGAAATGCCCTGATTTCATTATATTTTCTTTCAGCTGGAAATGTAGCAGGGTGGCTAAAAGGGTGGCTTTTACTGGGAAGGTACTGAAAGTTGAGACTTGTGCTTTAGACATACTGGACAATGCATCCATGAAGTCACAATATCTGCATGTTTGTATCATGCATATGGTAAATGTATGAGTAATTGTTTTTTACTTAATATCTCAAGACATAACTATTTCTGGGTAGCAAGATAAGATTTAAAATAACCAATAGGAAAGCAATGCATCCAAATATTCTGAAGGAACAAAACATCTTTTCCCTCCTACAGTTAATGGATCTTTATTCATCAAAAATAGCACCTTAACAGTAAAAGAGAACCAAACAGTTGAAGTTGTTTGTGAAGCCTTAGGATGGGCTCCAGCTCCAGACATTACCTGGATGACAAATGACTCTTTCATTGATAAGTCGAGCTATATTACTCAGGAAAGTCAAGGATCTAATGGCCTCCACAATGCCCTGAGCATCCTAACTTTGACTCCAGTGGACACTGAGATTTTGACTTGTTTAGCTGACATAGAAGCACTCCCTAATCCTCAGAATGCAACTGTAGCTGTTATTTTTGACAATTCTGCTATAGGTAAGTGAATGTTTGCTGTACTTTGCATACGCTGTAATGCCTGTGCTTTTTGTTTTGTTTTGCTTTATTTTGAAGCATCCTTTAATTGAAAATTAAATACTGTGAGATAGGCAAAGGTGATAGACTTCTTAGTCACAACCTGATACAAAGGTAGGATAAAATTCATGTATCTCCAAGAGGACTGGCATAAGTAACAATACTCAAAAGTCTGGCTTGGAACTGAGTGAGACAAATGAAGAAGTGTATCTGCTACTGACTCCTACTATGCATTCACTGCTAAGAAAACCAGCCTTTGCTCCATGACCAAGTAGTGAATTTGGATCTTAGATATCGTTGATTAGACTTTGCCTGCTATATTAGCATAATTTGTTAGACCTCATTTACTCCAAGTCAAACCCCCAGAGGAAATTGTTCTCCATTATATTCAATGCCTGTTCTACCAGACTTGGGACCCTGCCCTGAAATTACTCCCACTTTCTGCACACAACCCAGAAAAGAGGTCCAAATAAAAAGTTATACATGTGAATAGCGACCAGATGTGGTGGAGCTGTTGTAGTATGGTGGCAGTGTCCCCAGGGTTGTACTCAGGGTGCCATCTAATTGCAGATGGTAGCATTTATATGTAGGAAATTCTATACCATGCACCTCTCACCAACCTGCAATAAGAAAGTTTTTGTATGTTATTTATTCACCCAATACAAAACAAGAATCAGATCATCATAAGAAGCTGCATGTTCATGGGCCTTATCCCAAAGTCTACGAAGGTCAAAATGCCATTGGGCCTGCTTTCCTCTTCCTGACACGGTCTCTTTGGATGGTGCACTTGTTTCCTTTTAATACCTTTAAACAGCTTCAAGGCCACTTTAATCCATATGTGGATGTTCTCTCAAGAACAGTTAGCAAGATCTTAAATAACCCTAAATATTTTTGCTGAGGTTGTCAGCATTTTCTGAAATGCCACTGATCTTTGGCCTCACTGACATCCTATGAACACGAAATTCCATAATTCATCACATTCATAGTATTAGGAAGTTCATCAGGAAAAAAGGTGATTTTATCTGGCCTGTGCTGCTAGTGTGGACCAAAGCGAGGGGGACCATCACTGCAGACCTGCCTCATAATCTAGCAGAATCTGGTGAAAAATGGTTTTCTTTTCCAAACTGTAACACAGTAAGAGCAAGTATCTCCCTGCAGGTTAACAATGTTTAATGCAAACAAGGAAGACAATTCCAAACCATCCTTAGGAGCATTTCTCTGTTAGGACTAGCCAGGTGTCTCAACTGTCAGGTAGAGAAGTCTCAAGGCAAACTAAACTTGAAGTACTAATCGCATGACAGGGAGCTGAGATGGCCGAATATGGATACACTGCCTTCTGTGGTGACATATTCCACCATACAGTGACATCTCTCTTATTAGCCTTATCCTGTGGCATAGGTTATATGGATTTTTTTTCCAGTGGGTCTATGCATCCCCAGTTGTCTTCTACACAGAGTAGAGCTTCTAATCTGTGCTTTGCTTTATGACATGGTGAGCGTCATAACTTCTAAGATTGTGATGACAGCTTTTCTTGAAGAACTGATTCTTCCTCAATAATGACTGAACACACAGCATGTACAAAGACATTCTTACAGTGAATTGATGAAGGCTTTGGTGTGGAATTTCCAACATATAAAAAACCAAGGACATTGTTTGACTGTACTTTTTGGTTTAGGTAGTAGTCATTATTAGCAAGCCTTTTTCAGAACTACTTGGTTTGTAGTGCCATTCATAAAGGTCACTTCACCATTCGTAATATGACTTTCCTGTAGTCGCATTGATCCTAATTACTGACTAAGCAAAATAGAACAATCCTGGAGAAATTAATAAATTCTCCTGCCTACTCATTGAAGCACTGAGGTATCCACCCTCAGTTTCCATAGCTACTCACTGTAAATCAGAAGAGGAGAAAAACAGATGCCATGAAGTACAAGTAGTGTATAATTAGTGATTGTATAGGACCATCATTCATTTGTTTTTGGAAAAATCATTGTGCAGCACTAGGTGCTCAAAATTTGTCAGGATGTAAGAACAGGAAGTCTTTAAATGATTAGCACAAAATAAAGACATGGCATTTCTGAAAGAGGGACATATATAATGCATATCTCATATCTGAAATCTCAGAGCTTGTCTGATTTTTCATATATAGACTCAGCATTAGTTAGCTCTTGTTAGCTTCAAACATGTAAAGAGTCCTTCCATGAACTATTGCAATATCAATTGCAGCCTTCACTTAAAAGCTTGAGAAAGCCAATTCCTCCATGTTCCTTACAAACAGTACTGTCATTTACAAGAGCTGTGACCAGAAATCTGAGCCCTTCCAGCCAGCCGTCTCCTGGTCACAGCTACCGTTCTGCACTTCTCGATCAGTCAGACATTTCCATAAAAGCTAGTGCATTTTTATGTCACTCCTCCTCTGGAGTTACGTCAGTTATGGTGGTGTTTGCCCAAGACTCAAATTTTAGAACTCCTGTGGAGTGGAGTTATCCCAGTTGCATTCACAGAGCTGTTTTTAGAAAACAAGATTTATGGTGGAGTCCCTTAGCTGGGCCCATCCTTTCTGTGGTTTCATGTTGGGGGACAATCACCTCTCTACTGTTGGATGCAGCATTTCTAATCCAAGGCAGGATGCCGTTGGCTTTCTTTGCCACCTGGGCACACTGCTTGCTCATATTCAGTTGCTTGTCCATTAGAACCCCCAGGGGCATAGCCTTGACACTATGCAGCTAACAGTCACCTACATTGCTGTGGTACCTTTTCCAGAGGCTGTCAACTGAATGCGGCAGTGAAGTTGTTACCTGGGACATCCTTTGAGGAAATGACAATCACAGGCCAGTGCAACAGAGTGGGTTTTGTCAAGTTTGGATGTATCTCACCTGTAATTTGGACTGGAACTTTGTTTTTAAACATCTGCCAAAATGCCTTTGAGGTTGCTTTTCGAAGAACAGCCAAATTAGAGGTGCTTCTGAAACACTTGATCAAAACTAAAGGGCAGGGTGATATGACTGAACTGACATCTTAGTTGTGCTTCCAGCTGCATAAGAAACACAGGGTGTTTTTAAAATTCTGTGCACGTAGAAGTTCTGTAGCAAAGCTGTTTGGTCATAGCAACTGATTGCATTCAGAAAGACTCTCGTCTTGAAATCACCTCATTTAACTCAGTAGGTTTCAACAAAGACAAAGGAATGTGTGATGTTGTGAGGCTGTTAGCAGTGAAGATGGGTTAGCTGCATATTCCCAAACATTCACAGGCTTTGCTTTTCACTGCTCTTTAAGTGGACAACAGATGCCCTACCAAGTATATCCCAGAATCAATCACCTGGTTAAATCAGTGTCAGAAGTCCCAAAATGAGATTTGTCAGCATTTTCTGAAATGCTGCTGATCTTTGGCCTCACTGACATCCTATGAACACGAAATTCCATAATTCATCACATTCATAGTATTAGGAAGTTCATCAGGAAAAAAGGTGATTTTATCTGGCCTGTGCTGCTAGTGTGGACCAAAGCGAGGGGGACCATCACTGCAGACCTGCCTCATAATCTAGCAGAATCTGGTGAAAAATGGTTTTCTTTTCCAAACTGTAACACAGTAAGAGCAAGTATCTCCCTGCAGGTTAACAATGTTTAATGCAAACAAGGAAGACAATTCCAAACCATCCTTAGGAGCATTTCTCTGTTAGGACTAGCCAGGTGTCTCAACTGTCAGGTAGAGAAGTCTCAAGGCAAACTAAACTTGAAGTACTAATCGCATGACAGGGAGCTGAGATGGCCAAATATGGATACACTGCCTTCTGTGGTGAGATATTCCACCATACAGTGACATCTCTCTTATTAGCCTTATCCTGTGGCATAGATTATATGGATTTTTTTTCCAGTGGGTCTGTGCATCCCCAGTTGTCTTCTACACAGAGATCTCCTTCTGTATTAGTCACTGAAAACTGTCTCTGTGGTCCATAGGAGAAATGGATGTTTCTTCAGAACTGTGCATCTTATGTAAAGACACACATGCACATTTGACCAAACTGTAATCAAAAATACCTGTTTTCTCCCCATCAAAAAGAGCAGTTATGCAAGACACTTAATATCGTTTCTACAGACATCTAAATTGACCCTCTCCTCAACCCCAAATATCTCCAAAGGATGTTAGGAGGCCCAGCATATGTACAAAGTAAGGTTTTGGTTGAAAGATTGCAGCCCTGTGTTTCACAGAAGAGAGGTAGCTGTAGGAGAAGTTACAACTGCAATAAAGCATTTGCACTTGGAAACGTTTTAAATTCTTGGGCATCATCCATAAATACAGAGTCCATCACTTGGAAAAAACAGACTTCTTGTTAAATCATCAACAAGCAGTTAGTAGCTTCTTACAGAAAAGATGACTGTTGTGAAAAGGATGTCTTGGGGCTCTGACAGTACAATGGTTCTTCGTTTAACAGAAAATGATTACAGTGAAGACAACAAAAACACGTGGGTTGTGGTACTTGCAATTGTGCTTTCATTTCTTGGTATCGTTCTTCTGATCGGTATCATTGCAGTCGTCGTACGCCACTGCTGCCTGAAGAAGAAAAGTAAGTGAAGCTCCACAATTGGCCTGTACATTAACAGCTGTGTTAAGTTAGATAAAAATCTTCCAGTTATGTCATCTTCTGTGCTGTGCAAACACCTGTAAGCAGCAGGATAAGCAGGCAGATTCATAACTGTGACCTAGTTAGTAGTTTGTATTACATACAAAAGGATCAGGTTTTCCAGGAGTGTGTTAACTTTTGATGATGTTTAGTTCCTACACTGAGGTTCTTTGTTGATGCATTTCTTCAGAGCTATGTGCCTGATTTCTGGTTTCTGTGTAGTAGTTCTACAGGAATGTTGTATAGGTTTGTGAGCAAGGAGGAGAGCTGCCCCTGTGGTAGCTGGAGCACAGTACGTGCTCCCAGGGTAGCTCTCTTAAGTGGGTCTCATTCTGGTATCCTACATTTTAAACACACGCCTTTTTGTTTTTTGTTTTTTTCTTTTTCTTTCCCATTCTCAGGATCTGCATATCAAGATGAAATAAGGTAAGCTGGATGAGGTAGGACAATTTTTCCTTTCAATTTTGGACTGCTGCGGGATGGTGAGAGGTATCCATTTCCATGCTCGACCTCTTGAGCCTCAGTACCGTTCTGCTGTGTGACCTTGTCTGTTTCTGGATGCACAGCTGCGTGAGCAGCTTGGGGAAGTGGAGTGACCGCCTCGGGGGCGAAAAGCGAGGGGCACAGGTCACAGTGGGTTGTGAGCTCTGAAAGAATCAAAATCCGCGCTTTCCTGAATCATCAAGCACAGACATTACGAACTGAAAATGCAGACCTACGGAAGCTGATGAGCAAAACAAATAGTTTTAACAAGTAGCCACATCCCGAGGTGCCCGAGCGAGGCCAGGGAAGGAGCCCATCCCAGCCCAACCCTGCCTGCACCAAACTGCCGGCAACAATCTGCCTGCCGGCGGTTTGCCCGCTCCGCCACAGGGGGGCGCCGGAAGCCCGGCGGCTCGGCTGCGGCGGGAATGGCAGCGCTCTTCGGGGGTGGTGTCCCCGGGCCTTGCCCCAAGCTACAGTGGTGGGGTTGCCAGGCTAATTATACGGTGGCCGTGGCTCTTCTAAGGTTCGTTCGCGTTAGACTGATAGCAAACAAACACAGTAATAAGTAAAGCTGCCCCGATGATGAGTGTCAACACTTAAGTGATTATCCCACGCACTTGAGCACAAAGCCATGGGTACTTTTCTTTCTCTGAGATGGAAAACCTTAGAAATGATGAGCTGCTGATTATCAGCAGTAAGATCCCATGTACTGGCGCCAGTGCGGCTGTGATGGCAACGTCAGTGGGGTTATTCGGAATGTTTTTTTTCTAAGTAAATGCATACTCTGCCTCTGCTGCTGCTGCTTTCAACTGCCTACCTCATTTCAAAGCATTAGAACAGGTTGCCTGGCACATCAGCAACACCTACCTTCATTAACAGCCTCTTGTGAGAATATTTTGTGAGGACCTGTTGTTAGATTTCCATTTGTAGAGCCCTTTATTGGTATGAAATTAGGGAAACACTATTTCACCCCTGAGAAAATGATGCCAATTATGCCATGCCATACCACTAAACTTCAGCATGGTTTCTTAGTTTCTGATGCATGCTAAATAGTAATTTTCCCAAGTGAATTTATATTAGTAGGATAGGATTAAATATGCAGGGAATGGGAGGCCAAAGGCTGCTACAACTTATAGAATCATAGAATGCATTAGGTTGGAAGGGACCTCAAGGATCATCCAGCTCCAACCCCCTGCCATAGGCAGGGACACCTCCCACTAGAGCAGGCTGCTCAAGGCCTCATCCAGCCTGGCTTTAAACGCCTCCAGGGAGGAAGCATCCACAACCTCCCTGGGCAACCCATCCCAGTGTCTTACCACCCTCACTGTAAAGAACTTCCTCCTAACATCCAGTCTAAATCTCCCCTCTTCCAGCTTAAACCCATTCCCCCTAGTCCTAACATTACTAGACCGTGTAAATAGTCCCTCCCCAGCTTTCCTGTAGGCTCTCTTCAGATACTGGAAAGCCACTATAAGGTCTCCTCGAAGCCTTCTCTTCTCCAGGCTGAAGAGCCCCAACTCTCTCAGCCTGTCCTCATAGCAGAGCTGCTGCAGCCCTCTGATCATCTTCGTGGCCCTCCTCTGGACCCGCTCCAGCAGTTCCATGTCCTTCTTGTGTTGGGGGCTCCAGAACTGCACACAGTACTCCAGGTGGGGTCTGACGAGAGCAGAGTAAAGGGGGAGAATCACCTCCCTTGCCCTGCTGGCCACACTTCTCTTGATGCAGCCCAGCACAGGGTTGCTGTCTGGGCTACATGTGCACACTGCCGGCTCATGTTGAACTTCTCATCGACCCAGACCCCCAGGTCCTTTTCCTCAGAGCTGCTCTCCAGCCATTCATCACCCAGCCTGTATCTGTGCCTGGGATTGCACCAACCCAGGTGCAGAACCTTACACTTGGCCTTGTTAAACGTCATGAAGTTGGCTTGGGCCCACCTCTCCAGCCTTTCCAGGTCCCTCTGGATGGCACCCCTGCCCTCCAGCAAGTCAGCAACTTACATATGAGTTTTGAGATACAAAGCCCTTTTGCTTGGATTCTGGTTTGGCTCTGCCAAAAACCTTTTGCAAGGGTCAACCTTGCTAAGGCAGAATCAGTTGAACATGCAGAGCATGTCTGCATTCATGTCCTTCACAACACTTTATCGTGCTGTTGCAGGTCTGCATAGTGCTTTCTGAAAACCTGAACAGGTCTCTGAATCTGGCCTGGACAAATACAATGTTCATGACAGCATGTGTGTTTTTTAGATCTCAGTGAAGTTCCTATTTTCCCAACAACTTCAAATACCAGTTGTCACACTGACGTTGCTCACACAGGATTACAGAGGATCACAGGATGTTAGGGGTTGCAAGGGACCCAAAGAGGTCATTGAGTCCAACTGCCCTGCCAGAGCAGGACCATAATCTAGCTCAAGCCACAGAAGAACACCTCCAGACAGGCCTTGAAAGTCTCCAGAGAAGGAAACTCCACAGCTTCTCTGGGGAGCCTATTCCAGTGCTCTGTGACCCTTACAGTAAAAAAGTTCCCCCTTGTGTTGAGATGGAACCTCCTGTGCTGCAGCTTACATCCATTGCTCCTTGTCCTATCACAGGGAGCAAGTGAGCAGAGCCTGTCCCCCCCTCTTCTGATACCCAGCCCTCAGATATTTCTAAACATTCACTAAATCCCCTCTCAGTCTTCTCCAGACTAAAAAGGCCTAAGTCACTCAGCATCTCCTCATAAGGCAGTGCTTCAGTCCCCTAATCATTCTTTTAGCCCTCTGCTGGACCCTCCCCAGCAGATCCCTATCCCTCTTAAACTGGGGAGCCCAAAACTGAACGCAGTACTTGAGATGGGTCTCACCAGGGCAGAGTAGAAACTTTGAAACTTAAGCAATCCCATCAGCAAATACTTAAGCACTAGGATGAGTCCAGTCTGCGTGGCTCAGCTTGGACTTGGAAACCCAGTGTTGCCAGTTTGACAGAGTTTTGGCATGTGTAAACAATGACACAGGAGCTCTTTACAGTCACTTGCAGATTTTTTAAGTTCTTTTGTGGAGGGGGCTACCTGCTGCATAAAGAATGTCTAGATTTTGGAATCTGCCTTTTAAAGAGATGGTGAAACTGAAGATACTTTTTCCCCCATTACACCTATTTTTAACTTGACTGGCTATATTTGTGCACTTCTCTCACTTTTTTGTAGCTGCTTTCAGTTTGGCTACTACACTGAATTTGCTCAGATCTAAGGATTGGGTAAAATAGACAGCAGAATATTATGTAACATGTGGAGGTGGTATTCCTAAACAATTGCTGTTGTCTTCTAGCAGCCATAACAGCTTTCTTAGTGATATCTTACCTGTTTGTCTCCTAGAAAAACCACGTGGTCATAGCTGGATTGTCAGATTTATCTGTCCCCCACTAATGCCCATATGAAACTCTATGGGCCTGTAAAGTAGTTCCTACTAAACATAAAAAAGTAAATGCAGCAGAGAGTATTTTCACCTTCCCCCACAACTCCCTGAGGTGTCATAGGCCTGCCATCAGTCTGTGCTTGTCGCACCGGAACGGTAGGTAAAGGTAGGCCTGGGACTACCCTGGAGAGAAGTCCATGGTATGCACAGGTGAACAGTCCCAGCATCTCTTCTAGCGTAAGAGTTTTGAGTAAAAAGACACTCTCTTCTCTCTGTGCAGCTATGCAGGTCATATTCTGCAAATTCAGAGATGTGTAACCAAAGAAATTCTTTCAACTTCACTGTAGCTGTGCTCGCATGTACAGTGAATTTCAAAGTGAAAGATTAACAATGTGTAAGTGAGTCGCTTGAGAGCTTTTTGCGGTCATGTGAGGTAATATGTTTTGGGTTTGCAGTTGAATGGAGTTCAAATCACAAAAATGTTAAACTGTCATAAGTGACACAGCTCGTGGTCCATTACTGGGCTACTGAGCATTCTGTAATTCAGAACTAGAGATTAATTTCCTGCAACAGCGCAGAGTCTCCACTGTTCAAAGATTGCTCACTTTGTTTTCCTACCTTCTGATAATGCAGCTGATGCAAACTTTCTAAATAAAAAATATTCACAGGTAATATTTATATGGGACAAGATTTGTACCAGCATGTTACTTGCAAGGCCCTGATGTGTTTTGCACCTGCTTTTTCAGAACTGAAATACATATTTTTTTTCTTGGTAGCCTACTACCCAAGAGTTGTCATATCACAGTGAAGTTCTAATGACAGGCCTTTCTGTTTCTAGAAAAGTTTCATCTGTGAAGAAGAAGGATGGTAATTTGGAAGACAGGCAAAGGCATGGTAGTGAAAATCAGGGATACATCCCAGAGGAACGGCGGGACACAGAACAAATCCCAGGTGAGTAACTACTGGTGAATCACATATTGTCCGACTCCTTCTCAACATAGGCATTCTGGATAGCATGCTAAGCAATTACATTACAGGATGTCCTAGTACGTTGTGAAGGACTTGTGCTTGGCCTAAACCTCTTCAGAATATTTTGGATTTTCTAGAGTATGATACTTCAAAAGTATTGAAAAAAACATCAACATCATTTGCAGTTTGTGATGGTTTGGGTGTTCCCCGCCCCCCACACTTTAGAAATTACCCAGACTAGACTCAGCCGGCTCTGGAAATTTGAATGAAGCTTATATTTACAGCTGGCACAATTTGCAAGCAGATATTTACAGTATATACAGTTATAGACAGAAATATACAAGGTAAAAAGGTAATACAGACACAACTCCCTTCCCAGAAACCTGAGTCCCCAGGAGGGGCTCTCAACAACCCCCTCACCTTCCCCCTACCCCTCTCAACCTTACCCCAGTCCCAAGGAAGAATGGAGGTTCAGCCAAGGGGATTAAGAAGCAAAGGTGAATCAGCAAAGCAAATGGAGGGTGAGGTTAGAAAGCAAGAAGGAGTTCAGCCAGCAGCCCCAGCTCCCCAGCAGGCAAAGAGCTGAGAGCACAGCCCAGAGAGAAGTGCCCAAGCAAAGTGCCTTTATCTAATGTTTTGCTTTTCCTTTCTACACATCTCAGCAAGACTGTGAGTGAAGTAGACATCACCATTGTTTTAATTTCTCAGCCTATGATCTAGTTCTTCTCACCAAAACATTCTAGCTAGCTTCAAACTAGCACACAGTTAAATTTAGTTTTAGTCCTGGATTTGTTATTTTAAATGCCTTTACTCATCAAAACATCATCTAGAGCCAGAGGTTAGATTACTGGATTCTCATATGGTACTCAGTTTTGGCAGTATTTTGCATCTGGTCTGTAAAAACAATGACAACAACAAAAATCTGTCACCACCGAAAAAAAAGAACAAAATAAACCAAAATAAAATAAACCAAAACAAAAAAAAAAAAAAAAAAAAAAAGAGGGAAAAAAATAGACATTTAGTGAACTATGATTTTACTGTTAAATGACTAAGGCATTATAAATTCTAGTCCTTAAGTACAAAGACTCTTCAAAAGCAAATGTAAATCTCCACCAAGTCATTACCTACCACTTGCATATGTAACCACGTTATTATCAAAACGTTTAATCAAACACTTAATGACACAAATTATTGTGCAGAGTCTATAATCCAGGCATACATATTTTTTTTTTATCTAACAAATAAATTGTGAAGGATTAAAGTGCAGTGGAAAGATTTCAAGAGCATGTGGTATTGCAAAGTGTAGCAGTTATAAAAACTTAAAGGACCTCTAAGTAAACCTGGACAAACTGGACCCTAGATGGGCTCTTTTCATACTTGTTAGTGTGCTAGGTTGACCTTGTCTGGCCACCATGTGCTCAACAAATTGCTCTATCACTCTGTCTTCTCAACAAGACAAGGGTAGAAAATAATATGGAAAGGCTCATGGGTAAAGATAATGAGGAGGAGATCACTCACCAATTACTGTCATGAGCAAAGCAGACTCTGCTTGAAGAAGAGTAATTTAATTTATTGCCAAGTAATAACAGAGTTGGATAATGAGAAAGGAAAAAAAAAAAAACTAAAATCACCTCCTCCACTCTCACTTCTTCCAAGGCTCAACTTCCCCTCTAGCTCATTTACCTCCTTCCCACAGAGAGGAAAGATGGGAATGTGGGCTGTAGTCAGTCCACAGCACATCATCTTTGCTTCTTATTCCTCACACCCTTTCCCTGCATCTTGCAGGATGCAGTCCTTCATGGACTTCTTCCATGTAGGTGCTTCCTATGTGCTGCAGTTCTTCAGAAACTATTTCATGGATCCTCTTCATAGAGTGCCATCCTTCAGGAATGGAGTGCTCTAGTGTGGCTCCACCAGGGGGTCACAGTTCCTACCAGAAAACCTATTTCTGCAGGGGCTTCTCTCTGTGGGGCCACAGCTTTTGCCAGGAACCTGCCCCAGTCTGTAGTTTCCCTCAGAGCACATCCACCTGCTCTGGTGTGGTGTCTTCCATGGGCTGCAGGTGGATATCTGCTCCACCGTTAACCTCAGTGGGCTGCAGAGGTACAGTCTGCCTCACCGTGGTCTTCATGGGCTGCAGGGGAATCTGCTCTGGCACCTGGGACACATCCCCACCTCCTTTCTTCATTGACTTTGGTGTCTGTAGGGCTGTTTCTCTCTTTCCTAGCTGCTGTTGTAGAGCATTTTTTTACCCTTTCTTAAATAGATTGTCACTGTCTCTGCAGGGCTCAGCTTTGGCCAGCAGCAGGACCATTGTGGAGCCAGCTGTAACTGGCTCTCTCCAACATGGGAGCAGCTTCTGGTGTCTCCTCACTGCAGTCATTCCTGCAAGCTCCCCAACTTTACTATGCTAGTCCCAACAGTTAACTAGAGTTTGACTCACAAATATTAAGTCATAATTATCTGTACTCCTCTGTGGCTTTGTGGTTCATGCCATGGTGGACACTGAATAATGGTAATCTTGTACATTGCTGTTACAGGAATTGCCTCTCTTCCCGCAATGTCTTCAAAGTTCACTGTTCCTGCTGCAGATTTGCCTACCAGTTCTGTACCAAAGGTAATTGTTGTGCTCATATATTGATCATTCAAAAAAATTGTTTTTCACACAGTGTGTATCTTGCTATCTCCAAACAGAGATTTTGGTTGGAGATAGGTATTTGTTAGTCAATTACAGCTCTGACTGGGTAAGTGGAATGTCCCTTCAACATTTCCTAATCTTTGATTTGTAAATGTCCTGGTTGTTAGCCTCAGATTTAGATTGAGTTTTGGGTGGGATGGGAAGTGAGGGAGAAGCAACAACCCCTGATATTTGGAAGAAATGTCCAATAAAGCTTTTGTCACATCTGTTTCACTCAGCTCTCTGCTACATCTTCCTACTTGTCTCTCAGGCTAAAGTTACAAAGTCACAAACTTTCCCCTCTTAAAATTATAGACTATCTCAAGTTGAAAGGGACTTGTAAGCATCACTGAGTCCAACACCTATTCCTTGCAGGACTACCTAGAGTAAACTGTATGGCTAAGAGGGGTAGAGTGTGCCCTCAGCATGTTTGCTACTGATATGAAACTCGAAAGTGTTGGCTTGTACACCTGAAGGCTGTGTGGCCTTTCAGAGAGAGCTGGGCAGACTGGAGAGCTGGGTAAAGTGGAACCTAATGAAGTTCAACAAGGATAAGTGTAGAGTCCTGTATCTAAGGAGGAATGACACCATGTGCCACTAATATTAGGGGTTAACCTGGTGGAAAGCAGCTCCACGGAGAAAGACTTTGGAGTCCTGATGAACAGTAAGTTGTCCATGGCATCAATGTGCCCTTGAGGCCAAGGAGGCTAAAGGTATCCTAGGGTGCATTGAGAAGAGTGTGTCCATCAGGTTAAAGGAGGTTTTTCTTCCCTTCTACTCTGCCCTGGTGAGACCATGTCTGGAGTACTGTGTCCAGTTCTGGGCTCCCCAGTTCAAGAGAGAGAAGTACTAGAGAGAGGCCAGTGAAGGGCCATGGGGATGGTTAAGGGACTGGAATATCTGTCTTATGAGGACAGGCTGAGAGACCTGGGGCTGCTTATTCTGGAGAAGAGAGGACTGAGAGGGGATCATATTAATGTTTACAAATACCTAAAGGGTGGGTGTCAAGAAGAAGGGGCTAGTCTCTTTTCACTGGTTCCCAGTGAGAGGATGAGAGTCAGTGGGTGCAAACTGGAATGCAGGAACTTCCACCTCGACATGAAGAAAAACTTCTTTACTGTGAGGGTTACAACACTTGGAACAGGCTGCACAGACAGGCTGTGGAGTCTCCTCTAGAGACTTTCAGAACTCACGTGAGTGTATTCCTGTTTGGCCTGACCTAGGTGATACTGCTTTAACAGAAGGATTTGAACTAGGTGGTCTGCAGAGGTCCCTTCCAAGCCCTACTATTCTATGATTCCATGATCCAGTTGCTCCTTGAACTCCAACAGGCATATAGACAGTATCTACTCTTTCCTTTCTATTGTTTTCCATATCTTATCCAAATGTCAGCTAGACCTTTCTGCTGGCCAGCATGATGGATAGCCCTAGCTGGGACCGATTTCCCATAGGTAAAGCCAATTTTCTTTTTAGCATTCTTGGAATTAAATACTATCATTCTTTCTCTCCACTAGCTCACTTATTATCATTAAGTAATTATTTCAGCCTTGCCAGCCAGAATAACTCTTGATTTGGGTTTCGAGAATTCACCTCTCTGCATATGATGCATTAAACCATTATAGTGTGGAGATTTCCTTTGCTCTGGGCATGTAATAATTCTGGACATCTGTTAATATAGGTGCCTTTGCCAAAGTGGAGGTTTGCATTGGTTTTTGTTGCTCTCCTCTGTTGCTATAATGAAGGAGATGTGTATGTGAGATGGAGGCATTGCTGATGACAGTTGAGGTTCCTCTGCAAACAAAATCCAGTGCAGATACAGTAAAAAAATGGATAATTACTTGATTGTATTTTCCATTTGTACTTTCACATTGCAGAAGCTGCTTCAGCTGGGGACTATATACTGATCTTAGAGAGCTTTGGTGTCTTAGCAGTAGCTGGTGGAAGGGAAAGCACACAGCTAATACTCAGTCTACCCCAGAATTTTTCCCATTTTCTTTATGGGTAACATGTAAAGGAGGAGAGCTCAGTGTTTATTCCTCTAGTTGCTCCATTCTCAGCTGCCTCCATTCTGAAGAGTGCTGCTGACTTCTCTCAGTTTCTAGCCAAACAGTAAATGTGCATCTTAATTTATGCCATATATTTGTAAAATGCATTTAGCATCTCCATGATCGTTTTTGCCAACATTCCCTTGGGAATGTGGTGGTGATGTGATACTGAGTTCACTCCTCAGCACAGTGATAACTCATTTGATTTTGAAGAGCTCTTTCAACATGTACAATGCAGAAATCTGTCTTAGAATGACATTGCATATAAGTCATAGTAGAGTGTGTCTGGTTCTTTTGGCACACAATAAAATTTAGAAAGCCCTCAATCAATGATTAAAACTGATCAAAACAATAACAGTAAAATAGCAATGATTCTGATGTGTTTGTGGCTGGTAGTTATGTTTGACGTTAATTACTTCTCAAGCAAGATACTGTTAAAGCAAAGCTGAAAAGTGTGTGCAGAACACCTGAGAATTTAGCATGTATCTACAGCCCTGAGCAACAGTTTCAGAAGACGTTTGATAGAAACTGGGTTGTAAGGCACCGACTATGTGTGTGGTGCATTGCAGTCTGCCCTGAGAAGCAAAAGAGATTGTGCTGAGAAACCCATAGCCACCCTATACACATTTTAGGGGAAGATTATAACTGTGGTTATCTGTACCTATTTCCCAGTGACACGGTGCTCACTGGTGATGGATGTGCACTGGGAGGACATTAAGCCATTTGGTGTAATCTGAAAGTTGTCCAATTTGAGTGCTCTCAGATAACGCCACAATGAGAACAATCATGTCGTGAGTAGACATTATCAGGAGATTTGGCTCACAAAGACTGGGTTCAAGCTTCTGATTCAAACTGAAACGTGTGTAGGTGCAGCCTTCCATGTCAAATGCTAGATTAGATATCCTAGGAGGTCTCTTGCTGTCAGTAGCTAAAGCAACATAGAAGTCCATCACATGCACACAGCGTAAATGTGAATAATTTCTGTTTAAGCAGTTGTCCCTGTGCAATCGTTGGTACAAGTCTGTTATGGTGGCTTCTAGCTGCATCAGTAACTGCACACACACTTTTGAAAAATCTCAAGAGAATAATCTGCAGGTGAAAATGATTTGTAATGATGTAAATGACTCATTCTCTGGATGTTGGAAGAATACTTAGCAATCTAAAAATGGTTTGTAAAAACAAACTATTTTTCAGTCTGAGCAGGGCTTCTGGTTATATAGTGATGGCCTCATCTTGTACGTGCAGAAGCTGATGAAGGTTGGTGAAGATTTACCTTTAAATCATGGATTTGCAGTCTGTGATTTAAATTCATGGCATTCAATTCAAACATAGTAAAACATTTCCCAGACAAAAAAAGTGTGGGATTTTTTTTCTTTTGTACTGATAACCTTTCCTGTTAACTGTATAATAGAGATTGTCTGACCAAAAAAAACCCCAACAAACCTGTAACTGGATGCATTCTAATAATGTTCAATCACCACTACTGCAATATATTGCATCGAAACCACTGTGGTGCCCTTTCATTATATGTAGTGCCAAGGAGGAGAAATCGGATAGCAAACCATTTAACTCTTTGCTGATTAGTGCTGAGTCAATTTCTTCAGAAACCACCTGCCTTCCTGCCACTGCATTTTCTAAACTTCAGAAAATTGTTGGTTTTTTTTCAATTGGCTTTCCCTGCCTAGGTACCACAAACATTACCAAAGATTTTTCATCATTATTCTTCTGGACTTTTTAATGAGAAATAAGGGGTAAAAAAAAACAAACAACAACAAAACAGGAGGAAGAGAAGGCATCTAGAGAATTTTTTCCATAGTGAAGGAGGTCATAAATAGGGGGACTCCAGCAAACTGCCTCTTCCTCCCTGGGTGGTCAAAAGCAAATTTTCTTGCAGTGATTCCCTGTGGTTCAAGAAGGAAGACTGAAGAACCCAAGTCCTCCATCAGGAGGAAGGTGGGAAATGAATAATGAGCTCATCTACTGATGGAAGGAGCGATAGACACTTGAGCGATAGATACCAGAAGCCTTGTGTCTCCACTTCTGTGAGGTGAAGGGAGTTAGAATTTCTGTGGTTGGCTTCTTTGTCACCTTACAGGATCAGGATTAAGCAGGACTAGAAAACAGGTCTATATGGGCAAAGTTTGAATGGAGAGTGTTAAAATAAAAAAACCTTGTCAGTGTGAAACTCGTGGGTGTGAGGATGAGGTGAAAAGCAGGGCAGTCTCAGTGACTTTTCAAGTTAGTGTTTTGATGGAACAGAGGCAGTTGTACCTGCTGCACAGCCTGTTCCTCGAACTCCCAGGAGAAAACTTGATAGCGAGTTTCAGTGCAGGTCAGAGGCATTAGTTGGTCTCCCTGTCTCTGAGAATAGCAGCTTCAATTTTGATCCCTTCTGTTCCATGTGTAAAAACTTGCAATTTTAAATTATTTGAGAGAGAAAATGAGACCTTGTATCACAGGTTTTACTTCCTTGGAAGTCCTTGCCTATGGACCCAATCAGACGCAAAGCCTAATATACCTGGTGGGTTATGCTGTAAAAGGTGACGACAGGAAATCACTTAGGTCAGCTCTTGGCCATTTAAACTCTTTGAACCAGAAACTAATGCAAAACGTTCACAGAAGATAAATGTTACCCGGCAGTTGCACCAATCAATTCACAACACGAACAAAAGATTTGGCAAGTCATCTTAGGGAAAAGTAATACCTCGGTGAAGGAGAAGGGGGAGAAAAAATGGTGTGTGAGACATTTAAAAAATTATGAATATCGAACTAAATTATTGAGCTGAAGTAAAAATTACCAGCCACAGGAAGGGGAGGCCAGGAGCATCAGTCAGGGGTGCTGGAAGGTCTTAATTCTGATTACATTAGCCAAGAAAAGGTCAGATGGAGAGCAGAGTTACAGGCTTTTGTTTAATTGCATATTTTGTTACTGTCAGTGATAGAAGGAGAATAATTCTTGCTCCTAGTTCCAGGGCTGAGCTGCAGGCCAAATGGATATTAGGGATTAAAGTTCCATTTGATGAACTGTTTCTCAAACCCATTGTGCAGAGCTCCTTCAAAAATCCAAGTGCAGTGGGATCCTTTACCTTGATTCTAGCAGATCTGGGGGTAGTCCCACAGGAAGTTTAGCCTGAATGACAGCCACAGCACCAGTTCTGCCAGTTCCTGAGTGCTGCCTCCAAGGAACCACGTTTATTCAACTCCCACTGGTGCAAAAGGAACTCCAAGGATTCATCATCCTGCAGAACTGGACAGTCTCCTACACTAACTTGCTAATTAGCCCATTTAATATGCCATAAATGTCGCTATGATAAATCAAACGACCATTTCACAAGAGGGAATGAGTGAACCATTTATAGTGGGCCAGATTCATCTGTGGTATAATTCAGCTGACTTCAACACAGCTACAAGAGGCTTGAACTTGCCACCATAGCCGCATTCCTCCTCCAATCCAGAGTGAGTCATGGCTCTGCTAATAGGGAAGGATCTATTTTTCTTCTTAACTACTCCAAATGGCACTCTATAAACTGGAAATATTTGGTTGTGGTTGTGGCTTTGTCCTGGGACAGAAATGAATGATAAATTGTAGCTCCATTTATTGCACCATATATAACTGCTTTGACTCTGAGGATTGTTTGAAAAGAAAAATTAAGCCATCAAAATCAAATTAAAAGGTCAATAAAATGGAACTATAAATCCATGACAGCAAATAATTTCACCCCTAGTGATGAAATGTACTGTAGACTATGTCGTGTTGTGATATTCATTGGTTGGCATATCTGGCTTAAGAGAGTAATAAATATTGATGATACAGATATAGAAAAGGAACATGCAGTTTGTAGGATAATTTTTCCAAATGTCCATGGAAGAAGGGAAGGAGTGAAGATATGTGGGTGGAATTAACCTGAGAAGAAATTAAAAGGAATTTCCAGGCTATTGATGGACAAGTAAATGTGTTGAGTGTACAAAAGGTTGTCAGGATGGAACTAGTTAACTAGTTTGCTCTTTGTCACAGTAGTGTATCCAAGTTCTGAGAGTATCCAGAACTTTTGGGCAGATGTTTTGCTGTAAAATTGAGACTAGAAACTGAAGGCTAAGAGAACAATAACCTTCAGAATCAGAAAGCTGTGCCTCCCTGATTTTTTGTTCTAACAGCCAAATGTGTGATGCATACAGACACATTTGGAAGTACTCCTACCACATTAATTTCAGCAGTTTGTTCTAATGCATTTAGACTTGGAATTTTTTGGCTGGCTAATAGCAGGCAAAGCCTTCAGTTTATCACACATTTCCACAGCGTCAATGTCTGTGGAGCTGCCATCTGTCAAATCAATTTAAAGCTCAGAGCCCTGTTTTATAATGCCAGATGTGTTTTCCTCATTCATACCACTATGTCATATGGGTTGCAGAAATGACTACAACAAGCTTGTAATAGCAGAAGTCCTTCTTTCATTAACTGAAGATCAGCATTCAAAACATCACTGAAGGATTCAACCCTGAAATAAGCACATACACATACTCATTCTGTCTTCTGATTCATCCATGTATTGCTAGCACTCGTTTTGTCTGGCTGGAAGAGATGGAAAGATTTGGGCATCTGTTTCCCCAATCAAACCAAGAAACTATGCCAGGATTTTCCCAGTATTATAGTTCCTTTATACTAATCCCTATGAAATGACACCCAGGGCAGTTGATAAGTCAACAGACAGACTTTGAAACCTGTGGCTGTCAAATACCCATGGTTAACTAAGTGCCAAGGAATTTTAAAATGTGTAAAATAAATGCTGATGATATTTCATCCTTACTGATAGAAGGGACCACCTTAGAACCTTGCTTTGTAATTTGAGGCTGTGCAGGAAACCACTACAGCTGTCTTTTCCTCCCCCTTAAGCGTGTAGGATGTAAAAGACAATGAAACAAATCTTTTTCTCAGGACCGTTAGAACACTGAATTAATCTGAGGAAGAAAGAACTTTCAAGTCTTAGAACTATAAAATGGTTTGGATCAGAAGGGACCTTCAGAAGTCATCTAGTCCAACCCCCATGCAGTGAGCAGGGATGTCCTCTATTAGATTGGGTCGCTCAGAGCCCTGTTGAGCCTGGCCTTGAATATTTCCAAGGCTAGGGCCTCAACTACCTCCCTGGGCAACCCTTTTCAGTGTTCCACCACCCTAATGGTAAAGAACTTCCTCCTAACATCCAACTGAAATCTATTCTCTGCTTTCAAACCATTGTCCCTTGTCCTGTCACTACAGGCCTTTGTAAAGAGTTTCTTTCCAGCCTTCTTGTAGGTCCCCCTTCAAGTACTGGAAGGCTGCTATTAGGTCTCCCCAGAGTCTTCTCCAGGCTGAACAGCCCCAGCTTCTTCAGTCTGTCCTTGCAGGAGAGGTGTTCCAGCCTCCTGATTGTGGCCACCTTCTGCACTCGCTCCTTCATCAAATCCAAATTCATCAGAGACTTTAGCAGCTGTAATGTAGCAGGGTCTGAATATGAAATGACTATTGTGGTCCTGCTGTTGTAGGAGATCTTCTGTAGCACCAGAAAAAGAGTTTTAGGTCACTGATCAGCAGCCAGCAGCCTCCATTTTAGTGAAGTTGTATTCAGTGAACTGCACCCTTTGTGAGGCTATGCTACTTCAGAGAAAGCTCCACAGAAAATGGGCCAGTACACAGCATGAGTCGACTGAAATTCATGGAATTATTCATTAATTAATATCAGAGAACACTGAGGATAAAAGATAAGTAACCCAGGGCATTTGCTTTAAAGCAAATAACTATGACAGATGCAGCAGGGCAGAGGTGAACCGTCACAGTCACGTTCCCCACCCCAGGAGCATACTTGCTTCTTGGTTCCTTCTTTGGTGATGAAGAGAAATGGCACAACAAAGCAGGGTCCAGATGGCTCATTCTTGCTGATGAGATTTTTAAAGCAGAAGAGACATGCTTGGGTTATACTTTTCCCAGTGCTTTCAGGGAAAAATGGGACAGTTTAGATTCAGCTGATGCAAGTCTGACGGAGCAGCCTCATCTAGTGTGAAGTGTCCCTGCCCATGGCAGGGGAGTTGGAGCTAGGTGATCCTTGAGGTCCCTTCCAGCCCTGACAATTCTATGATTCTAAGTCCTCTGTCTCCCTTCTATTCAAAATCGTGTTCAAATCAAAATCTTCTGTAACGGTGCCTACTAATGGCTATAAATATTGCCTCTTTCAACAATGTGATTTGAGAAGCTTTCTCATTAATGTCCTTTTTTGTTTCTTTAATAAATCTGGATGCAATATAATATTTTTGTGCAGCAAGTTCTAGGAAATATTCTTACCCTAGTATTTTGCTGAATGTGGGATTCAAACAATGACCTATTTCAGGAACTCTGAGAGGCAGTGTTTGATGAGGTGCTATTGTACTCCCTCTGAAATTTTCTGATTACTTAGTGTGGTAACTCATTCTGTGTATTTGATACTCAGAAAACACTCCACAGTGTTTGGGAATACTTGATTTCCACAAACATAATGCTTGCCTTCAGCTTTTTTTCAGAGTTTTTATTTCCCTTCTACAGCACCATGGTTGGAAGTGACCTTGAAAAATCATCTAGTCCAATATCCCCTTCAGAGCAGGATCACCTTGAGTAGGTTACACAGGGGTGTAGTAGGGAGCTGCTCAAAACCTCTGTCCTAGGGAGAAAGCCTGCCATAACAGACCTGCATTGAGCAATCGGGAAATGCCAACTAACTCTTCTGCTGTAAATGAAGCAAATATCATCATATATTAATCTCCAAAGGAAACGTCTGATAGGAGCTGGAAATGACTGAGTTGATGTCTCTGTTGAGCACCTGTAAGCTCTTCGGGCTGAACTGCAAGAAGTTAAGTGCAGCAGAGAGTTCTTGGTTAAAGTCTCTTGAGCAGAGACAGGCAATCCTGTTACTTCCCAGAGCACCACTCCTCCCTGCAGAAATAAACAGTAAAGAAGGGTAAATTTAGAAAACAGCAGCATGTTCTAGAAACAGAAAAAGGATTTCAGGGGGGAGGGTAGAGAAAGTGGAGGAAGAGAGTTGTGTTTAAAACAGAAGGCAGCTGTCTTAAGAAATGTTTCTAGGATAGTTATATTTATCCCATGGTTTTCCTTGAGGTGCTGGGACTCATAAAATACCAGAGACACATTGTCCACATTTGTTTTCTAACATTTTCCTCTATGGCTTATTCAGTGATTCATATGTACCAAATGCATTATTTAAGATGTTTAAAACTGGAAGACTACCAAGGCAATGCAGACTGTACGTGATTAATGCTCCAGAAGCAAACCACAAGAAGATTGGTCAATAGTTAGGAACCAGCTTGGGCTTGATAAAAAATTCCACTGGGAAAAACAGTGAAATTTCCATTAATTTCCAAAGACTTGAGATGAGGAAGCCGAAAGGAACAGTAGACCCCGCACAGCATCTACTTGGAAAGAGATGAAGCCAACACTGGGGCTGTACACAGCAAGCTGTGACTGTTGTACTTCACTTAGGAAGCGATGTGAAAGTAGATATTTACAAATTTGGAAGCAATTTTCATTCCTTAAAGCTAATTTTTAATTATCTATGTGAGCTCTCTCTGCTACATTTAAATATCTGAAATATCTGTTGCTTGGATTAAATTGGGAATGTTTTTTTTCTCTGTCTTTTCCTCTGCAGTGACTTTTTCTAAAGGCACATATGTAGTTAGGACTGGAAATCCACTGCACTGATTTCAAATGATGATAGTGGATTCAAAACTGCTCAGCCTTTGCTCTGAACTGATCTTGCTGGGATCAGTTTGGAAACAGGCTGCTGTTGGTGGAAATGAAATCATGCCAGTCATGGGAACTTTAAAAAAAAAAGGCTGCCTTGAATAAATACTGAAATATTGAGAGCAGCCTTCCAGATACATAAATTATCAACGTGCTTATTATTGCAATTTCTACTGTATTTGGAAAACAATGTCAGGTGTTCTTTCTTACAGCTTAACAGGTTGTTTCTTTAAGAGAATCTGAGGAGAAACATCTGACATCATGTTTTGCTCACAAGAATCCAGACTGCAGAGTCCACAAGTTGTTCCCAGATAGCATAAGACCAGTTAAGGAAGTCACAGAACTACCATCAGTGTGTTGCATGTGAAACTTTTGTTCTGTCTTTTTCTTTGAATTTATTCTTTAGATTGCTGATGATAGACTTCATTTAGGTCTACAGTTTTGGGGTGAGGTTTCAGCAGGTAACATCCTGAGGACTGCTTTTCTTGGATTTCTTTTAGTTCTGTAACTGCTTTTACTCTCCCATAGGTGCGACCTCAAAAACGTACTGAGTATCTGCTCAGCCCAAAGAAAATTAGAAACATGACAATTGTTTAGGATATGCTGCTCCAGGAAATTTCTCTCTCAGTTGCACTTGACACTTTTGGATGATGGCTTCTTGCAACAGAGAAAGGTTAACTCTGGTCTTCTCATTATAAGCTACAAGTTATTTTTCTTTTTTTTTTCTCCTCATGTAATGAAATAAAATTGCAACCTTTATAACGTGGCATATCATATCTCAGCAAAAATAATGGACATAAATTACAGCCTTAACTTCAGAGACAATTAGTTTTATGGGACTTTGCAAGAGCAAGAATCCGTGCTTTGAGTGCCAAGGAAATCAGAAAAACTCGTATCAAACACAAATGTTAGGTTGTCCACTGCAAGATCAAGGACTGGAACTGCAAGAGTTTTATTAGTTCAGAAGAACTGGTTCATTATAATGCTGGTTATTACAATGGCTACTACTTTTAATGTACTTTATGTACAGTGGCTCATTTTAAGCTTATAGATCAACATTTTGTTTTCCATTTCTGTTCTGTAATAAAATGAAGGGAAGTTTTCCTGATGAGGGCTGTTAACAAAAATTCTAACAAGACTACTTTTTCATCAGAAATCAATTGATTTTGGTATATTGTTGTATTAAATATGTGTCAAAATATTTGCCTCAAATCCAGTTTTAAATAAAAGCCAATCAGCCATGTGCCAAAAAAAACCCCAAACCCCAACAACCCAAAAATAAATCCTGTTTTGACTAAAATGCAAGAGTCTCAAACTGAAAAATGTGGATTTGAAATTCTTGACTTTTAAGAGTTTTTGCTTAAATGCTTTGTTTCTCTGATCTGCTTGTGGGCTGAGTTTGACGGTCAAGTGACTTGGATGGCAACAAGCAGTGGCTACTGGTATTCATCCTGGACCTTGTCATTTCATCAGGACTAGAGCTGACAGTGACCATGGGAAATGAACTTAAGCTAGACAACCTCCTCACTAGAGCAGATCTGGCACATGAACCCTCTATGTGCCTTCCCAATCTAATAATTGTGATTTCTAGCTGAGAAGTTTTCTCTGAAAGTTTCTGTTTCATAATAAAAAGTTCAAGCTTATTATTTTTTTACAAAAAGGCCAACTTCTCCCAGAAAAACAAGTTATTTTCAGTGTACTTATCTTTCTACCCACTCAAACCATTTTGAATTATTCAGTGCTTTGCGTGTTAATCTTTTGTATGAACCAACACAGATGCTCTTTGAGTGCTGAAGAAGCAGCTACATAGAATTAGGTTCAGTGATTATTTGTGCAACAGACATAAGAAATTTGAAATTTTGCAGGAGAGAGAAGCTGGTTTGCATGTTTAGCATTTGGCATTTCATTAAATCATGACAGATTTTTGCACTGATAATTGCATTTTCAGTCAGTCTGTCAGAAAAAGTGCTGAGGCCCAATTCATGATCTGCCATGTGTTTTAAATTCTGACCATCTACACACTTTCTGTCCTATTTGATCAAAGAGGAACTTTGAAACGTTTTCTCATTGCATGGAATTGTACCAAGAGCATGGGATGTAAGCATCTACCTTATTCTGATATAAGTATTGTTATTGCTGACATCTTACAGATACTGCTGTAGCTTAATACAAACCAAATGCAAACAAAGATCCACTTCATTAGAGGACTGTCCATTGCATGAGAGAAATAGGTTGAGGGTAACACCAGCCTGTGCCTTGTGGATTAAAATCATGGACCTTTGGCTTTTGGTGTGTGTGCATGGTTAACAAGCCTTCAGGCTGTCAAAAAGTAACACTACAGTATGAAAATGAAAGCTATATGAAGGCAGTAGTTTCCCAGCAGAAAATATCGATTCACTGGAATGCATTTTGCAAATGACACTCTGTTGTTTGTCTCAAAGCCTTTGATTTCAAGCTTAGCTTCAGTATTAGTTGGTATCATTTAAAGAAGTCAACCTAGAACTGAAAAAAAAAAAACCATTTCTGCAATTAACCTATATCCTGTAATTAATCTCTGTCTTCTCACATCAATCGTAAACACTTGTGTTGAGGCCCCGGGCAAGAGGACACTTGCTGTGCATCAAAGACAGACTCCCATGTCAGCAGTATGGCACATTCCATGCTGGGGAATCCCCACTGAGATTTCCGCTTCATGCTGCCTGGAGCATGAGGCTCTTCAGAGGACACTGGTAGCATGTCCCAAATCGGTTTTCAGGCCGTGGATGGGCGAACTCAAATCCAGTGTTGCTGTTGAAGGAAAGTGTTGCTGTTGAATGAAATAATCTGGGAACCATGTGGGAGCATCTTTCCCTTATTTTTGGAGAATACATCTTACAAGGAGTGACTGAGGGAGCTGAGGATGTTTAGTTTGAAAAAGAGGAGGCTGAGGGAAGACCTCATTGCTGTCTACAGCTACCTGAAAGGATGTTGTGGAGAAGCTGCTGCTGCTCTCTTCTCACGGGTAAGTAGTGATAGAACAAGAGGAAATTGCCTCAAACTGCAACTGGCTAGAGCTAGACTGGGCATTAGGAATTTTTTTTCACAGAAGGAGTGGTCAGGAATTGGAATGGGCTGCCCAGGGAGGTGGTTGAGTCAGCCCCCTGGATGTGTTTAAAAGTCATTTGGATGTGGTGCTTGGGGATATGGTTTAGGGTGCGCCTTGTAGAGTAGGGATATTGGTTGGACTTGGTGATCCTGAGGGTCTTTTCCAACCAGAATGTTTCTGTCATTCTGTGATTCCCTGCTGGGAGCTCCAAGGTCAGGCTTTAAGGCAGTGCAGCCAGGTCACCCTCCAGCTGTACATCTTGCCTGGGAGCTGGAAAGTGCTCTATCACACCATGCATATCTTGGGGATAACATGGACAGTGGGCAGCATACAGCAGCAGCTGGAATTACACCCTGCTGGTTGCACATCCTACTAACTCAAACCAGCAATGGGGTTTCACACAAATAGGTGCCACAACCATAGCAATGTGCACAGCAACAATATCCTGCAGCTATTTTCCTTCCTGCCAGCTCCAAGAATGCATCCCACACAGCTATGGTATACTCTTAACAGCATTATCATGAGGTTAAAATTTCCTGTGGTGTCCTTGAAATTTATAGTTAGGGGCATCTGTATACTTCCAGGTTTGTTTTCTTCAGGCACATTATACAGACTGTATATCATCTCCAGTACTAGCTGTTACTTATGTTTGCAAATAGAGCTTCACAAACAACAATACATAAAATACAGAGACAATTTTTAGCACACAGGGAATATAAAATATGCAGGCATTTTCAGAAGACACAGTAGACAAAAATTACTGCATTTCAGGTACTTTATGGAGACACCAGTCTTTTGTACACATGCATATTGACTTATGACTCAAGGGACATTTTAATAATCTAGAAGTATCTAGGATTTTGTTGTTGTTGTTGTTGTCTTTTTTGTTGGTGGTGGTTGTGGGGTTTTTTTTTGCTGCTCACAGAGAGTGCATAGTTTGACAGTATAAAACTCTTCCACATTTCCTCACAGAATGTTCTGATTTGAATTCACAGTATAGTAGTATCACCAAGGTTGGAAGAGACCTCACAGATCATCAAGTCCAACCCTTTACCACAGAGCTCAAGGCTAGACCATGGCACCAAGTGCCATGTCCAATCCTGCCTTGAACAGCTCCAGGGACGGCGACTCCACCACCTCCCTGGGCAGCCCATTCCAGTAGCCAATGACTCTCTCAGTGAAGAATTTTCTCCTCACCTCGAGCCTAAACTTCCCCCGGCGCAGCCTGAGGCTGTGTCCTCTCATTCTGGCGCTGGCCACCTGAGAGAAGAGAGCAACCTCCTCCTGGCTACAACCACCCCTCAGGTAGTTGTAGACAGCAATAAGGTCACCCCTGAGCCTCCTCTTCTCCAGGCTAAACAATCCCAGCTCCCTCAGCCTCTCCTCGTAGGGCTGTGCTCGAGGCCTCTCACCAGCCTCGTCGCCCTTCTCTGGACACGTTCAAGCATCTCAATGTCCCTTCTAAACTGGGGGGCCCAGAACTGAACACAGTACTCGAGGTGTGGTCTAACCAGTGCAGAGTACAGGGGCAGAATGACCTCCCTGCTCCTGCTGACCACACCATTCCTGATGCAGGCCAGGATGCCACTGGCTCTCTTGGCCACCTGGGCACACTGCTGGCTCATGTTCAGGCGGGTATCGCTCAGCACCCCCAGATCCCTTTCTGTTTGGCTGCTCTCCAGCCACTCTGATCCCAGCCTGTATCTCTGCATGGGGTTGTTGTGGCCAAAGTGCAGCACCCTGCACTTGGAGCTACTGAATGCCATCCCATTGGACTCTGCCCATCTGTCCAGGCGGTCAAGGTCCCACTGCAGAGCCCTTCTGCCCTCCAACTCAGTCACATCTGCCCCCAGCTTAGTGTCATCTGCAAACTTGCTGATGACTGACTCGATGCCCTCATCCAGATCATCTATGAAGATGTTAATAATTCCATACATGTATATGCAAGAGACTTCAATAAGGTTTCCTAAAGTTATCTCACTGTGTTTTTTTTTTTCTTTTTTTTGTATTTCACAGAAAAAATCAGGTTAGCTTTAATACAAACCCACTCAAATATGGCACTGGCTTCACGTGGAGATTTCTTTCTACAACAAAAACGCCCCTCAGGAAAAGCACCTCAGGTTTGCGTGGGCTGAGCAGAGTCGATAGATGGAACTTTTACTGAAGGCTTTTCACAATATTGACTTCACATTTGGCTTCTTTCTGATTTGATTGAATAGAACCTCTATTTTTATTATTTATTTGGTGGAATATATAGTAAGTGATGTTGCTAAACTAAACCACAACATTCTCAAGTATTTGGTCCTCCCAGCAACAGAGATGGCAACTCATTGGTTACTGGCTTCACTCTCTCTTTCCTCAAAAAGATCCTATACGAGACAGCAGGAACACAACTTCCTACAAGCTTCCACAGCAGAAGTTCCTGTGAAGTCAGAAGACAGTCCCCTCAGAGTGTTGCAGATAGCTCATTACCATTTCCTCTCCACCCAAATAGACATTACCCATCTAAAATGTGCCTTACTCCCTCCCTCCATTTCTCTAAATCCCACATTCTCAGAAATGCAAAAAAACCCCAAACATCCAGTGGCCTGACGGTAACTGTGTGATTGAAATGATCAGGATGCACCAAAATGGTCCCATCAGGTCAAGCTATAATAAAATACTCCACCATAGCTGTCAACGGGGGCACATTACTCCCAAAACACCTTTGGCATCTTAATGCGTCTTTTCAGAGCAACCTCCAAAACCCCTTCTAAAGATGAAGTTGAGAATTGAAATTCATTAAGTCACTTGATATGGAGGAGCACGCTCTGAGGAGATGTGACTTTTATGATTAGACTCTCCTCCTACTCACCATGATAGACTCTTGTTCCCCAGGCTATAAACTACCTGTCTCTTCTTCCCCCTAGGTGACAAGCAGCTTCATTTAACTTTCTGTCTCTCACCTTCCTCCCTCTTTACCATCCTTTCTTCTCCACAGCTACCAAATATCTTCTCTTTAAACAAAGGCCTAATTGATACATACCTAATTAACATGGGAGCATTTGTTCTCATCTTGTATTTAGCTCTGAAAATTGCTGCTTCTATTTCAGAACTGAATAAGGGCTTGCATACCTGAAGGCTTGCTTAATAATTCCAGCAATATCAGCTGATCCAATAATCCATACGACTTCTACCTGCAAACTTTCTCTGCCCTATGCAGACACGCAGATGGCTGCACTCTTCTGTTATGCCATCACCAGAACTTCAGGAGAGTACTATGCAGATCTCAGCTGACCTTCCTGAATTGCTGTTAGGAAAAACAGGAGAAAGACAAAGAAACCAAGCTGGGTCCACATTAACGTGTCTGCACCAAACCTCCTCAGCCACTGGAATGCTTAGCCCTGTTGTTGTGAAGGAGAGATTTGACATAAGCACTTTGCATTGCTCCAGCTCTGAATGAGGTTATTGCACATCTCTGGGGAATTCAATTTTCACTTACCCGTTCCTTACTCTACTCTCTCTACTTTGAAAGGTGCAGGGTGGTAACAACTCCTTTACATTATCCTAGAAATCATGGATTATTTATGCTAGATCAGCAGAGATAGTTATTGAAATGAAAATGGGTATTTGCTGGCTCAGATGAATGCCGTAATAGGCTGTTCCTTTTCAGCTCAGAGAATTAGCATCTGGGAGCTTCCAGTATCATTTGGCATCAGCTCTCATTGCAGAACTCACGTCACACAGACGTTATTTATATTGCTTATTTTCTACTGTGGTATGATCATTCCCTCAAGTGAGGTTTATACCATGTCTTTTGTGTGTTGGGGTTTTTGTTGTTTGGTTTGGGTGTTTCTTTGGTTGGGTGGGGTTTTTTAAATCATGCTCCAGAAAAAACGCTCTGTTTGTTTTTGTTTTGGGGAAAGAATGCCAAAGTCCAGGAAAAAAATAATACTGAGATGTTTTTATTACAGAGACCAACAAGATCCATCTCAACTCTGCCTATAATTTGTTAGTTTCTCATCACAAGAAGCCCAAGGGCTGCTCTAACCTTGCATTGGCCCATCTGTGCTGTTGACCCCTTTAGTCCCAGTCAGATACTGATGCTGTGGTCTCAGCTCTCCACACTTGGCCCACATGTTCATGCACCCTGAGTCTCTGCTGCAAACACCACTGTGGTGCTGCCTGTTTTAGATGTGCTGTGAATGGATGAAGGAAACTCATGGCTGACAGCCTTTCAGAGATGGCAGCAGACTACTTTTCTTTCACAGTGGAATAAGAATTCACAGGTGGTATGAATTGCCAGATGCTGGGACTGTTTCACACCAATCTTTAGAGACAGTTACCCTACAGTACTTCCAAAGGACAGGCAATGAATGCCCCATGATAGGGCAATATATTTATATGGTTTTACTGCAAAGCCACACAGTTTGTTAAAATTAAATCCTTTAGGTTTTTCTCATCACTTCTCTTGCATGCTGCAGCACGTATGCAGAAGCCAGTAACCGTGATGACTGCTGGGCCACACCAAAGGGGTGGTGAGCCAGCAGTTCCTGACTGAAAATAAGCCTTGCTACTCTGGGTGGCTTTATTTTTCAGTACAGAGCAGTTTAGATGCATTCAAGCCATGCAAAACAGAGGCTGTTCTTTCAAAATGCAAACAGAGGTAGCAGCCATTTTTGTGAAGACCTGTGTTTTGGAAATTCACAAGGCTGCTCTCTGTCCTTTAAAGACAGTCTCATTAAGATCTGTATTATCAACCAAACCCTTTGATGCTGCCTATGAGGAGGCAGTACCTCAGCCTGAGCCGAGAAAAGGCTTTACATCTGATCACTGCTTCATAGTCTCCATAAACAACTCACAGAAGATAAAGAAAGATGCAGTGTCTATGCTGAGCCAGTGCAATTCACTGGGGAGGCATCTGAGCTGGCAGAGGAACAGCTGCTTTCCCCTACTCCTTTTATCCACTGTCAGAGCTGGGAACAAATACAGAGAAGTGACAAGGATAGGATTGCTGATCACCAGAAGCCCTCACTCCCCCACCTGGGTAGTGGGAGAGCATACCACCCCATGAGTGAAACAGAGCAATATACTTTGAAGAACAGTTGTAACTGCAAAACAAGTTAAAATAACTCTTTTTTTTCCACCCTAAAATGGTACATATGATGGTTAATTTGTGGGTTCTGTCATACTGGGGCCTTCTGAGGCATCCATGCTTTGCATTATCTTTTCAATGTATAAGGATTATCTGTGTGTATTAAATATGTTTAAAAGATGTGTATATTGAAGACAATAGAACATTGGAACAAGCTCGAGGGCATCTTCAGCTCTGGTATAGGAAGCATGGATTAGAGTCAGATGAATAACACTTTTCCACATCTGCTAGAAGATGCTGAGGGTGACCCTGCTCATTCCAGGAGGGCTGGACTAGAGGACTTTGAAACAATCCCTTCAGCTAAAATAATTCTCTGATTTTATTCTATGTTTGGGAGGTGCCAGGTCTGGAAAGTTCAAGGTGAAAGAGTAGGCTGTGGTAGCCCAGATGTGTTTTCACTGATCTAGCTGGGGTCTTGAGAGATCTTTTAGCTTTCAAATGCAATTTTAACAGCATCCATAACAAGCTTGTCAGGGCCCTGAGTATGCCAACACCTTCCATAGTCATGTCTTTTCTGTAATCCTCCTCTGCAGTCTTTTCCACCACTATTCCACAGCTCTAAAGGTTTAGCTGCATGTTTTTGAGGTCTGCTCTAACATGGTGATGCTGTGCAACCTCTCATCACACTTCTGTGAAAATAACTTATCTGTGAGGAATAGCAGTGAGAAGTCTCCTCTGGGGCTTGAACTTGTGCAACCTGTGCTCCCTGGCTTGGGAACTCATTTAGACACCCCACAGGCAAGCACACTGCCGAGCCCTTGGACCTCATGGGCACTGCCCCACCTTCAGCTGCCGGATGGATCTTGAACTTGCCTGCCACTGTGGACCTGTGTGGTCACTTGGGATTTTGGCTGATGTGGTGACGGTCATTTGATCTGCTCTGCTTTTTTCCCGTGCATCCCATGGGCCTGTGCCCCTTGCTTTGAGGACCCAGTGCCTGCCTGCCGTGCTGTCCCTGCAGTTTGCAGCATGCCTGCCAGGTGGAGCAGCGCTGCTGCTGTTCCTGACAGCCGGCGCTGCTGCACCGCTCTTTCTCCTACAATGGTAGGGGCCGGAAGGTATCTCCGATCATCGGCTCTAACTCCCGTGCCAAAGCAGGATCACCTGGGGCAGGTCACACAGAAATGCATCCAATCAGGTCTTGAAAGTCTCTAGAGAAGGAGACTCCACAACCTCTCTAGGCAGCCTGTTCCAGTGCTCCATCACCCTTACAGTAAAGAATTTTTTCCTCGTGTCGAGGTGGAACTTTCTGTGTTCCAGTTTGTATCCACTGCCCCTCACCCTGTCACAGAACACCACTGAAAAGAGAATAGCACCCTCTTCTTGGCACACTGAAGTTCTTAATCTCTGGATAAACAGCTGTAGGGTTTGCTCAGGCTGCAAGAAAGATTATTTTGAGGACAGATTTAAAAGCTGTTTTTACAGACACCACAAGCCAAGTGGTTAGTTCACCTTTTTTAGTTTCCCACTGATTTCCCATTACAGCAAGGAGCCCCCATCCATCCATTCATCCATTCAGGAACAGAGTTACTTACAGATTTAAGTGCAGTCCCACCATGAGGCAGTGAGGCACAGCATCACCCTCAGGTGCTCCAGCTGCAGAGGCTCTTTTTGTGACTACCACAGCACTACTGCTACCCTGCATGACTCCCAGGGCACAAGTGGGAGCATCATTTTCTCAGACAGCAAAGCCTGGAAGCCACTTGCTTTGCCACATAGCATGGGAGCACAGTCTACCAAATGGTTGTACCGGGAAGAGGGAGACAAACCATTTGTCCTTATCAGGGTATCCTCACAGAGAAGCCTGTGCCTATCAGTACAGGAAGATCAGAGCCAGTCACTCCTGTCTCATTGTGGTACTGCTCCCAGCCAGATGCCTAGAGAAAATTGCTTTTGTGTCCAGAAACCTTTTCAGTGCAACTGCTTTCCTGTTGAGTAGCTGTGACAAAGTGCTCTCTGAACTATGAATATCCAAGCTGTGCTATTGAGAACACTTTATTCCCCTCCAAAAAGCTTACTTTTCCCATTCCTTGCAGATGCTTCTTTTCTTTCCTTCTGCCCTCAGTTTGTTGTTACCTCTCCTAGCTTTACTTATTTAATTGGGAATCTAAATGCCTGAGAGCAGATGCCTTGACTCCTCAGCTGGCTGTGAAGCTCTGTGAGCAGCCACATGGCACTGTGGAAATAATCATAAGAAAATCTCTGTCTCTTTTTTTACCCTCAGTGGCCAGACTGCTGACAAATTTCATCCTGCATTGCAGATGTGATTCAATTATTGCAGTGAACCTAATCAGAAATAATTAATGAAGACTTTCTAATGCATATTGGGAAGATCATCCACCAAACCAGGGAGATTTTCTTTCTTCTATTGCTGCATTGCTGCACTCAGCAGCTTCATAGCTAATAAGTTACAAAGCCTTAACTTCCTTAATTTCAACTGCTGATCTCTTTTAATAGGGCAGAGGTAGATACAATTATTGTCAGATGACTATGAAGTCACTGATGGTGCTCTGAAATGGAAACTGTAAGAAGAGCCATGAGCTAGGGTTACCAATGTTACATTACTTTCTGTGTAACTCCTTTGCTTGTGTTTGTTAATTTTGTTGCTGGGTGAGATTTGTAGCAGATACCTATGTCCTTTGTGCCCTTCATAGCTGCTTAATGATGAAAGTTCACAGTAGGCAAGTGAGTGACAATGCACACCATCTCTTCTTTTCTGCTTGTTTATCTTCCAGGGGAGCACTGCCTTCAGACACACTCGTGGGTCATTGACTAAGTTAATTCAACCAAATAGGCTGTAATGGCAACAATTTGCACGTAAGTGCCAGTCTGTAACTATGCTGTTTTTCCTAATGCACAGTGTAGAGTATGTGGTTCATGCTGCCTGAATTGATATTATGTTGGAGACCTCATAGGTAAGAGCTCACTGAACTCAGTTTGCTGTTTGCTGTGCTTTCTGCTTCACAGACACAGTCATCAAATGAATATAATCTCCAGCAGAGGGCTGTTTTGTTTGGTTTTGTTTTCCTGTCAAGGAGCAAGAGAACTTTATGAAGGCTTAAAGATCTATCTAAAAGGTCACTTCACACAGTCAACAATTTCACTAATCAATCTATTATCATGCCTTCAATTTCATTATCCAATTAACAATTCCTTGCCCTAGGTCAGAATTGGAATTTCAGTGTGAAGACCATGACCATTCTCAATAACCAAGTACATTTTTTAATGTACTTTATAGCCAAAATAATTTATAATACAAAAACTCCAAAGGACATAATGGTTATTTTGTTCTCTAGGCATCAGTCATGTCCTCCTTTAAATTAGAAATGTGTATAATGGAACAAAGGGAATAGACTTCTAATATGGAAATGGACTTGAGTTGGGATGTTTATGTGCTTACATGTCTTTTTGCAAGATATTAATTGAAACTAGCAAGAAGGGATTTTGGCAATGCTCTTGGCCACATTCCAAAATAGTTCCCCCTTCTTTTGCAGTGAGGGAGGAAGGAGAATAGGGGCAGGGAGTGAAGGACACGTTTCATCAGTCAAAAGCAGAAGGAAGCTGATTCTTCTGTGTTCTCTGCCACTGTAAACCAAACCTCATTCATTTAAAATTACTTTGTTTAAAGGTCCTACATTGAAGATCCTCTGGAGAGACTGAGGCAGGCTAACAGCTCTCCCAAGAGTCAAATCATGCATTACTTGTTTTCCAGTTTTTATATACTAATCATAATTACCTTTTTCCACTGAATCTCATATTTTGCTGTTATATGGTGCATAGGCTAGTGATAGTATTTTGTCATTGCTTTCTAAACGTGGTCTAAACAGATGAGTAGCAAACTGTTTAGAAACACAGTACTGAGCCTGTAATTAGCCATCCTGCTTAATGAGGTATTAGTTTGCATCACTCAAGAGTTTGAGGACATGAATACAATATGCTTTCACCTACTTCTCATTCCTTGCTTTGATCGGTGCCTCATCAAGCTGAGCTCTCAAGAATATACACCAATAGAAAATCCTATTATGAAGTAAAGATTCAGAGTTCATGAAAGATCCTGAGTCACCTATGCAGGCTAGTGCAAGACTGGTAGGGTTTTCTTCCCAGAGTAGGGTGTTAGAGCTCTAACACCGGGCAGCCCTTGCCCTCAGCCCCTGGATTTGAAAGTTTCCTACCTCTCTCAAATCTGGGTTTACTTCACAGCTCAAGAAGTGCTGTGGTCTCTGGAAATGCACCACTAAGAAGCGCATGCAGGGAGGGACTGGAACAGCTGTGTTCTGATATAACTCCACAACCAAGTAACTGATATAACTCCACAATCAAGGAACAACTCGTGACCAAATGGCAGTGGGACCCCTGACAGTGTGTATTAGGAGTGCTGAGATATTCCTGCTAATAAAAAACCAATATGCTGGAGATAGGAAGGATGGTGAGTTTATTGTGCACACGGAAGCCCTCTTAACTCATCTGAACTTAGCATAAGAATATTTTCAGAGACCTAATTCCATGCAACCTGGCAGCATAGCAATGCATTACTGACAAAGCTAATGTGCACACACAAACAAGTAGAAAAAAAATCCAGGCTCTAGGTCGGAATCTGTTGCAGACAGTGTCCAGGAATTTCTGTTGGATAGCTGCACTGTGTGTCTTTATGTGGGCTGTATTTCGTATCTGTTCCTGTGGCAACATAAAGACCTCTGCACTGAGGTGGGGAACCTGATTACTTCCAGAAATCCCTCTAGATCTATATGATTCTATGGCTTCATTTGAAACATAAAATATAGTAGAGAAATGCTCAACAAAATAGCAGCATCCCCTGTAAAAGCTGCTAGCAAGATTCTGGTTTTTCCTGGCTAAGAAATATGTTATTTAATATCCTTCCTTTCTTCAGTATCATGTGAACTCCTCTGTTTGAAGTTGCATAACATCATTAAAGTTTCAGCTTCTGTAACTTTAAATACAAAGAGATGATAAACTAAATATTTAAGAGAACCTGGGATTAGATTCCACTGACCTTCACAAACACCTTTGAGTAATTTATAGAAGTGAACCTACTTACTATTCATGAAATCAAAATACCTGAAAAAAAAAAAGTAAATCCAGGAGTACTACAGATTTTTACAGCTGAGGTCAGAGCTACTTAGTCCATTAGGACCATAGCCAGTGCTCCATCATGCTGCCGAGTCCACTGTAGTGCTTGAACTGCTTCTAATTGATTCAGAATGATTTTCTTTCTGACCATTTGAAGAGAGTATGTTCTGGACTTTTGTTTTGGTCAAATTGTAGTGTACCAGGGTAAAAGCTCTGTGCCTCATTGTGCTGGAACTGCACAGGGACAAACCAACTCATAGAATCAGCCAGGTTGGAAGAGACCTCCAAGATCATCCAGTCCAACCTAGCACCCAGCCCTGTCCAATCAACTAGACCACGGCACTAAGTGCCCCATCCAGTCTTTTCTTGAACAGCTTCAGGGACGGTGACTCCACCACCTCCCTGGGCAGCCCATTCCAATGCCAATCACTCTCTCTGGCAAGAACTTCCTCCTAACATCCAGCCTAGACCTCCCCTGGCACAACTTGAGGCTGTGTCTCCTTGTTCTGTTGCTGGTTGCCTGGCAGAAGAGACCAACCCCACCTGGCTACAACCTCCCTTCAGGTAGTTGTAGACAGCAATGAGGTCTGCCCTGAGCCTTCACTTCTCCAGGCTGCACATCTCCAGCTCCCTCAGCCTCTCCTCACAGGGCTGTGCTCCAGGCCCCTCACCAGCCCTGTCACCCTCCTCTGGACACCCTCCAGCATCTCAACATCTCTCCTGAATTGAGGAGCCCAGAACTGGACACAGTACTCAAGATGTGGCCTGACCAGTGTTGAGTACACCAAAACTCATGAAATGTAACTGCACTTTTTCTCTACTCCTAAGTGACATGATGCAGCTATTTTTAATTTCTGTGCAGCAGCAAAGTCTTAAACAAGCTCCATGTGATCCAACTTGCATTTTAAAGAGAGAAGGTGAAAAAATCATACAGTCTGCACAGTGTGAGACACACAACCTGTGAGGTTGGAACTGGAGGATCCCACAGCTTGGATTTGTTCTCAGTGTCCCCCATTGCTATCCATAGAAAATTTGCATCTCTTAGGGGAAGCTCCAGCCTTTAAAGGTATAGCCACAACATTTAACAAATAGCTTTGGGTACTTTTCTTGCCTTCAGCTAACTTGAAAGTTAAAGGAGAGGGAAGAAAGAGAGAGAGAGATGCTCTGCCAGGACACTGTAATGGAGAGGTAACTAATTGATGGAAGGTGGTGTTTTTTCAAGATTGATATTGTTTGTTAATTTTAGTATGCAGAAGTCTAATCCTCACCACCATTACTTTTAATAATCATTAGGTTCTTTTGCAACAGTCTTGGAAGCATTATACAGATGATAACATAGGACCTAGAACATTTAAGAAAGAACTAGCAATAATACAAACATTGAACTCAATTGAACTGGAAGAGAAGGTTCTTGCAGTCAATTATCCTGCTTGTCCACTAGATGGACTCAGGAAGCTCCTTTCTGCTTTAGGGCAGAAGGCAACTGGTGAATTACAAGAGGCTTTAATTATTTACTCATAAATATTAATCTCCCAACTCAAGGGGCTAGCTACAGCTTCAGATATTACCCAAACACTTTCAGGGAGTTCTGTCAATGCCTTGTCAGCTGCTGAGGCTTCTGCTTCTTCCCAGACTTCACAGGGTGCTGGGGAAAAGAGACAGATGATCTCTGAGCTTATCTTGGTTTCTCTGGATGATCTCTGTGTCCCTTCCAGGGCTCCTTGTCTTGGCAGGTGTAGGCAGGATGTCTTCCAATGTGCAGTCTTAGCACAATCTCATGCTGGCTATGCAAGCCTATCGTGTGGAGGCATTTGGAGCCTGTTCCTAGTAAACTTGAAGCAGGCACACCAGGCAAAGTAGTATCATGCAGCAGGGCTAACTTATAGCTTAGCGTGGCAGGATGCAATAAGGCAGTGAGCACATTAAGCAGAAAGAACAATGGTAGCAGCAGCAAGTCAGCAAGCAAGCACAAACACGATGGCAGAGCATCTTGTGTTACCTGCTCATCTCTTTTTATCAACGTAGCCCGAGATGTAATGGGCCTTTGGACACAGAATAGGCAAGCAGAATGGCAGTTAAGCAAGCTCAACCATACTAGGTGAAACCATAGGCTTGCTTTACCCAAATGTGGGGAAACATAGGCCTTGCATGAGGCAGGCATAAGCTGAGTGTATGTACCTTGTTTACCACAGGATGTAAACAAAGTCTGGGCAAGCCAGGGTCCTTAGACTCAGTGCTCCAGGTTCTTTGTCCTCTTTCCTGTGGTTGCTTCTCCCATCAGCATAAGGAGGGAGAGCAGAAAAACATGCCTGGGCAAACCAGGACATGTACAAGCCTATTTTAACCTGTTTAGGCCTACCATGACAGACACAAATCAGGATGGTCAGTTATGTCCTGAAATTCCCTCAGGGAAATCTTGTCCTTTTATAGTCTGCAGAGAGATCCCCAAGAGCCTAACGCTTCCAAGCAAACCTTCTGATGGTGCTTTGGAAATACCACCAAGGAATAAAATGGCAGTTGAGTCAGGAAAATAACCTGTTCCTTTTGTGTTCATGAATCTGTTTTAGAGTTATGGTGACCTTTTACACGAACCTTTACTTTGTAACACCTCAATTAAAGATACTGGGTCAGAGAGACAGCACTTTGCTCTAGCAAAGATAGAATGTGAATGTGGCACTCAGAAAAAGTCATCACCATTACACTGAAATGTCACTGTTAGCCCATAGGAAGTACCTAAACAAGCTGGTAGCACAGATGGTTGTAGAAGATGGATGAAGGAAACAGAAAAAAGCATTTATTTTTGTTAAAAGTGAGGTGCTTTTAGTCAGAGAGTCATCCTGTCCTATCAGCTGAGAGCTGCTTTTATTTCCATCTCTATTTTGTCATTTCTTAACCTAAAAGATGCAAATATTTCCATTTAAAAAAGATGCAGCTGGGTTAGCTGCACCTGTTTCTCAGCTTAGGTCTTTAGGTGCTGTTTTTACCTCACATACTTTATTTCTCCTTTCCTTTCCATGCCTCATATTGCTCTTGGTAAATCTAGCCATTGCTAAGAGATTTAACTCAGTGGCACAGAACAGGCTGTGTTGAAGTGCCTGGTTTTCAGCCTTTGAGTATGCCCATCATTAAGTGGGTATTTCTTGAAGTCAGCACATTCTGTCTCAGTCTGCTGTTGCACTTCACAGTTCAGAAATTAAAAAGTGCTGATCTCAAAGTCCTCTTTGACTAGTTCAATTTATGAATGTAAGTAAATTAAGTGAATACCTTTACCTTGATACGTGGAAGAGATGCCATTTTGTGAATAAACTAAGTGTAGAAAATTAGCCTACAAGGGACCTTTTGAAGTATCAAGTCCGTATGCCGCTTCCCACCTCCAGTCAGCATTGTACATAATGATCAATCTAACAAATGCCCTTTGAAGATCAGATAATGTAAAGGTCAAAAGGCCCAAGAAGCTGAGGTTGAGAACTCCAAAGCTTCAGATAAAAATCCATAAATATATTTTAAAGAAGATATCTAACAATAGACACAAATTCTCCTTTTTGCTGACCTTCCTCTGTGTGAGTCCTAGCACTGATAAGGTTTTCCTTCTCCAGCTAACCGTTTGGTCCTTATTCATGCCCTAACCTAGTCCATCCCACAACAGCAGAGGCAGGCTTCTGCCCTATGAGAAAGTGAAGAAATCCAACATGTACTTGCATGAGGCAAGAGCAGAGCTGAAGTACATTCACATTGGTATCCTCATTTTGGCAGCTGTTAATTATGGAACGCTTGCCCTGATGGCTTTAGCCATATGCATAACATATTTCATATGCATAACATATTTCTTACTGGAATATGTTATGCACAATTACTATCAATATAGGAGTGGAAAAGGTTTCTGGGTTTCTGGCAAAAATTGGGAGTGCTGTGACACAAAGATCAGAGGTTGTTTTGAAGCCTCTGCTCTGTATAAAGATGAGGAGCAAACACAACAGAAGCTCTTCTGAACTTCAGCATTATGCTGTTATAAAAACCAAGAAAAAATATTCCGGCACCTCCAGCAGACACAGCAGCACTTCTGGATGACGTGGAAAGGGTCTCATTGCTCTGCCCTGCATTTTTTGTCAAACTATCTCTCTTCAACTGAAGTAGGAGAGAAGACAATCATCCTTATATTTCATGCAGAGTTGATTACTGTCAGCCAGTTTACTTTTGCGATATACTTCAGTACCTCCTAGAAGCTGGGAGCCTTCTAGATCCATCCTCTGAGCTGACTGAGAATCTAGGGAGTAAACAAAGAGGGAAAGCCTCCCTGAGCCCTGAACCCTTTGTAACAGTCAAGAGTCAATAAGACTCTCCTATAAATCTGATTTTGTTCTGATAGATGCAGCATTTACACATGCACACATATATATTTGATACCTAATGCTTTCAACTTGCACTGAAAAGAAATTCTTTGTTTCACACAAGATTATAGAATCAAAGAATATTAGAGGTTGAAAGAGACCTCTAAAGTCTGGAAGTCCAAAGCCCCTGCCAGAGTAGGATCAGCTAGAGTAGGAATGCACCCAGGCGGGTTTTGAGTGTCTCCAGTGAAGGAGATTGTACAGCCTCTCTGGGCAGCCTGTTCCAGTGCTCTGTCACCTTACAATGAAAAAGTTTTTCCTTCTGTTTACATGGAACCCACTATGTCCCAGCTTGCACCCATTGCCCCTTGTTCTGTCACTGGACATCACTGAGAAGAACCTGACTCTGTCCTCCTGACACTTGACCTTCGCATATTTATAAACATTAATGAGTCTTCTCTTCTCCAAGCTAAAGAGCCCCATCTCTCTCAGCCTCCCCTCATAAGGGAGATGTTCCACTCTCTTCATCATCTTTGTGGCTCTGTGCAGGACTTTTTCAAGCAGTTCTCTGTCCTTTTTTAACTGAATGGCCCAGCGCTGGACACTATATTCCAGATGTAGCTTCACCAGGGCAGAATGGAGGGGGAGGAGAACCTCTCTTGACCTACTAGCCAGACCCCTTCTAATACACCCCAGGAAGCCACTGAGAATTTTGTGTGGAGTCTGGTTTTAACTTTATTGTTTATTCCACAGAAGGAGATGCCGAGCACAAAGAATTTGCCCTTAACCTTAATTGCCCCAAAGTCACTGAAGCAAAGTAAGAGGAGCATACTTTGAACTTCCTTATCTCTCCATACTGCACTTCATAATCTTTTTAATCACATCAACTCCTTTGTCTGTAGAGAGATTGAAAATTGTTAACTGATAATTATTATGTCTTTTTACCTTTTAATTAAAAGGTAAGTGCCAAGTAACATCTGCAAACTATACATGTTCACATCCTCTGTCTTCTGCAAAACAGAGCCAACCGAAGGGTCAAAATCCACAACACTCTTAGGCATTGAAAAGTTCGGTTTGGCTTCAGCTGAGAATGACTTTCTTTACACCAAAGTTAAAGACACATCTGTCAATTACATCCTTCAAAATTCTTCTTTGCCAGACCAAAGTATTGACGTTATACTTGAGTGTTGCCTTGGTTGGGTTTTGGTTTTTGTTTTTGTTGGTTTTTTTTTTTTTTTACTTTGTTTTTTAAACTTTTGGNTGTTCCAGACCTCTCACCAGCTTCATTGCCCTTCTCTGGACACATTCCAGCACCTCAACATCTCTCTTGAATTGAGGAGCCCAGAACTGGACACAGTTGTTTGTTTTTTACTGTTTGTGAGTTTTTTTTGTTGGTTTTTGGTTTGTGTGGTTTGGGTTTTTTTTTAGGATAGAAGATGACTCACACTGTACAGTATCATGTCTGTCATGCCACTCTCCCAAGAAAAGACTCAAATTTTCCAGATGTTATTTGATATTTTTGTGACACTGACAGTGCTAAGATTACATTGGAACCATTGACTCATTCCTCTTGCATGGGAACAAAGGTTAGATTCTAATAAAAGCCCCAAAGACCAGCTCTTCAGAGGTATTTTGTTGCTCAACTACCTGCAGCCGTTAGCTTCTTAATTAAAAGGTAAAAAGACATCCTAATGGGAGTTAAGCCCCTGGAAACAGTCTTTCCCCCCTACATTTTAGATTTTTCAGTTGGTCAAATTAGCTGCTATGTATGGTATGAGCAGTCACATGCCATGCAATGTCTAGAGCTATGCTTGTTAAATCTGTTACTACTAAGAAGCAAACCAAAGCCTATAATTACAGCATATTCTCTGTAACTAAGGTCATGTCCCAGATCTTCATCTATTTTCCAGTATTGAAAGGCACAGGACCTTTCTGAAATAAGAACTTTCCATTTGAGGTCAACATCCTTGATTTCAGCTGCAAGATGGATTTTTTTTTTTTTTGTTTTAGAAAGTTGTTTTGAAATTGTTCTTTCTCTTTAAAAATTCATAGAGTGTAAAATCAGCAAGAGCTATAGGTTTCTTTTCAGTGTACTGACCTCAAGTGCTGGGAAATGTCTGGTTTTGCAGTAACAGTCAAAATTCAAATATATGCTACCAGAGCTGGTCTGCTCTGATGAAATATGGAACACCTTTCAAGGCTCAGACCTATTTTTGATTTTAATCTTTTTGGAGTTTGATCTGATCTGATCAAATTTCGACAGAAAAATATAACAGTCTGAGCTGTCATTTTCCTCTTCACTCTGTTATCTCCAGAGGAATTTTTCTGCCAGCTGTACTTCACCTTCAGTGGTGGGATCTAAAGTGAAGCTAGATGGTGCAGTTGTGTGTCATTGCCAGTTACAAAGACAGAGCAAACAATTAGCTCCTCAGTTACATATAGGCAACACATGGTTCTGCAGTAATGCATTGGTCAGTCTGGCAGGGAAGAGCTGTCTTCTGTTCCTTGCACAGGTGAAACTCTTTGGAAGTCTGTGAGCTTTTCGGCTGCAGAATCCCTCTCAGATACTCTCCTCTGCTGAGTCTTTCAGGTAAGTGGGAGTAAAAGGCAATGAAATTGCAGTCATATGCCAGCAGACAAGATTGAACACGTACTGAGCACAGACATGATGAATAAAAAGTAGGTATTTTAATAGTCAATTTTCACAATATAATATCTCTTGAAAATAGATTAGCTTAGAACAATTTCTGTATTTAGAAGTGCCACTGCTTAGCTGTGCACTTAAGTAAAAGCTGAGCTTTGGGGCACCTCTAAGTCAAAGGATTGCCATAGATTAGAAAGGCTACCAGCAAAGGGGTACCTCAAAACTAAAGCTTGATGTCATGAGACCCCACAAATGACAGAATATAAATGAAACAAATATATTTATTATCTTTATTCTGAAATCCTTCTGAAAGCCTGAAGTTGCTGATGCATTTCTAGACCTAAAATATGTTAAATTATGCTGTCTCATACATTGAAATATCAGAACTCAGGTTGTACACAAGATTAGGACATATCAGTGTGTCTGGGTTTATTCAAGAGTTACTACATTCAGTAGGTCCACACTAAGAAGTAGAAGAGACATATAACAGCTCACACTTTATACCTAGATTGCTTTGGTTCACTGTGGAAATTTTCTCCAGGGCATGAAATGCAAACCTGGGAGGTAGGGAACAAGATTTGTTTGAAGAGAGAGAGAAAACAGATGCACCTTTGTGGGTCAAGGGCTTTCAATGAGGAGAGGGAAGTATGATGCTTACTGAGGAAACTGTCTTAAGGTGACTTATGCACCTTGTGCAGTGAATGTATTCTGCAGTATGTGCAAGATGCCCTCTCAGAGCCGAGTCATTGCATGGAGGGCATTGCTGTCAGCACCAACATCATTGCTTTAGAAGAAGAGACCAGGCCTGTTGCTGTATTTGAAAAGAGTAGTACCTGGCTATGAAATCAAATTTAATACGTGGTCCTGAGAGGGGAGAGTTTTCCACACTTCTCCACTTCTCCTATTAGCTAATATGGGCAGTTAATTCCTCAAAATGCTTGTTTATGTCAATCCTGCCCACTGGGACCCCAGGGATATTCTGCAGTGGGTGGACACTTCAGGGAGGGAACAAGGCTGAGTGCCATGGAACCTCTGATCTTCACTAGATGCAGCTCAGTGTCCTCTTCTGTGTGCCTTTCTTGAAGGCTGTTAACTCCTCAAAACAGGTCAGAAAATAAAAACATTGTGTGTTCCCCTCATGAATCCAGTTCAAAGAGCCTTCTGCCCTAACATGCTTCTCTGTCTTCAGTGGAGGAGAGCCTCAATTATCACTATGAGATTTTTTTGCTTGAATTTGACACATTTATTTTGATGGTGAAGAGTGAGACCAATAGGACTCCTCTCAGTGTCAATGAGAACTGAAAAGAATCTTCTTTCTGTGGTCTGTATCACTGTGTAACTGTGAACCTTTTGTCCAGAAATACCCCTTTAGTAATGTACCTTGTACCCATCAGCTGACAGACCAAAGGCATTCCTGTCAGAATATGAATACTAATGCAATGTGCTTGCGATTACTTTTCACTGAAAGGTTTTGTCACATAAAACAAAAGCTTCTTCAGGGGCTCAACTTCATCATATTTACTTTGGTTCTTTACACTGTACTGATACTCCTGAGGCTGCAGAACAAATTGCTACACATGTTGACTAATACCATGTTTATTGCCCACCCAATTAATGTAACTTGTAAAAATCGCCAGATGCTGGTCAAGGAGCATCACTGTAAGAAAAGAGGACCAGACCAAAGATGATATTTTAAATGAGATCTTACACCTCCTTTCTTTATCATTAGTTACCTAAAGAAACATAAAATCTCTCTCTCTAGGTATGTATATATATATATATATATATATATGATCCCTGCAGCATTATGATCCCCAATTGTCAATGGCAGGGTTCATACTTAACCTACATCTAAAAAAACATAAACCTATTAATTTGGTGGGATGATTCTTCTCCAACTACCTCATGCTGTGAAGTGATTTTTTAAAGGAACCACTCATATCTGCAAATGTGACACTGGCTCACTGGTTAAAAAAGATTGAATACTAGTCCAATAATGTCACAAACTGCAAATATGCTACTGTTTAATATGGCAAATGAAAGTTCTCTTACTTCTAATGGATCTACACTGCATGGGTTCACATAATGATTTTCACCCCTCTATTCCCCTGTAAGACTGGGATCCCAGATGTCCTCACTGAAAATCCAGACTCTGAAACTCCTGCTCTCTGGTTCAGAGTAGTAATCACATCACTGACTGAGAGCTGCCCTGAAGTACACCTTTTCAGGAGGCATCAAGTTTCTCTAGAGCAAGGGCAAATCACATTTTAGCATTTTATTCCTGCCCAGAAGCCAGGGCAGCGAGTTTCTGATCCAACACAATAATAACATGCTTATCAGCTGGAGTAACTAGATAAGAACGGATTCACAAACATACGCGGGTCAAGTCTTGCCAACCTGGGAAATCAAGTGAAATAAAAGGCAGCACTCTTCCATCTTCTCCAGCTGAGGACTGCAGTGCCCATCTTCAACTTGTATCCTCAGCTTCCTTTGCTTTCCTAGCAACCTGAAGGAAACAGGAGGCAAACCACTTATCTACCACCCTTCTGCTATCAACTCCCACCCCAGTTTGTGCCATGCCTATATTCACAGCCCTGTAAAAAAAAAAAATACATCTCTACATCTTTCTTGTGAGCCCAGGTAAAGTACTGAAAGGTCACAATAAGATTTCCACTGAGCCTTCTCTTCTCCAGGCTGAACATCCCTGATTCCCTTAACCTTTCCTCACGGGAGAGATGCTTCAGCCCTCTGACTATTTTTCCATCAGGTCCAGATCTTTCCTGTGCTGGAGATCCCACAACTGGACATAGCAGTTGAGGTGGCTTCTCACCAGAGTAAAGCAGCAGAATCACCTCCCTTGATGCTTCTTTTCATACAGCCAAGGATACAGTTGGCTTTCTGGACTGTGAGAAAATGTTGCTGGCTTGTGTCCAGGTTTTCAGTCACTTGTACCTCCAAGTCCTTCTCCACATGGCTGCTTTGAATCCATTCACTACCCAGTCTTTACTGATACTGGAGGTTGCACTTGCACTCAGCCTTATTGAAATCTATGAGATTCACATGAGCCTGTGAAGTCCTCAAGCTTGTCAAGGTCCCTCTGAATGACAGACTTCCCCTCTAGTGAATCAGCCACACCACTCAGCTTCCTGCCATCCGCAAACTTGCTGGAAGTGCCCTCAATTCCAATGTCATGGATGAAGATATAAATAGTGTTAGTCCCAGTACAAGCCCTTGAGAGACATCATTTGTTACTGATTTCCACTTGGACACTAAGCCATTAACTGTAACTCACTGGAGGTGACTATTCAGGAAATTCCTTTTCCATCTAGCAGTCCACCTGTCAAGTCCAAGTTTTTCTAATTTAGCAGCAGGAATGTTGTGAGGGGCTGTATCAAAGGCATTACAGACATCAAGATAGATAACATCTGTATCTCTTGCTTTGCATGCTGATGCAAACACTCCATCTTAGAGGGCCACTAGATTATTGAGGCACAATTTGCCCTTGGTGAAGCCGTGCTGGGTGCCATCACCTCCACGTCTCTCAAATGTTTTGATGTGTTCCAGAAGGATTTGCTCCATGACTTTAGGAGGTGTGTAAATGAGACCGACTGGTCATTAGTTTCCAGGGTCCTCCTTTTTAACCTTTTATTAAAATGGGTGTGATGTTTCACTTTTTCTGGTCACCATGGACTTTGCTTGACTGCCATGACTTTTCAAATACAGTGACAAGTGGCTTGATGACTCCTGTCTCAGGATTGTTGGGGTGCATCTTGTCAGGTTCCAGGAACATGACATGCTTAGGTTCACCAGATGATCTTGAACCTGAGCTTCACTTTTCAGGAGAGACTTCTTTCACCAAATCCCTGCCTTGAGGTTCAGGGATTTGAAAGAAGTGGGAAGAGAGATTAACACTGAAGAATGAGGCAAAACCCCCCCCCCAAACTCAAGTAATTCAGCCTTCTCCATGTTTGTTGTCACCAGCTTTTGCTTTTATTTTTTGGTGTTTTTTACCAGGAGGGTAATGTTCTTTTATCTCCCTTTTCCAGGTGATGTGTCTCTAAAAGCCCATGGTATTATTCTTTGCATCCCTTGCCAAATCCAGCTTCAGGTGCACCTTAGCTTTCCTAATCCCATCCCTACAAATCTGGACTGCGCTCAGAAACACATCCTTGGTTCCACTGCCTATGTAACCTCCTTCTCATCGAGTGGATGAGCCCAGCCCACTTCTGCTGATGGGTGGTACATGAAGGTGAAACTGCATTGCCTGTGCCTCTGCAACTCAAAGGTGGAAGGAGGTTTCTAGAAAGGTCTATCAAAATGTATTTCTTTGCCTATATTGAGGCTGGCCCTGAACATAGACTTTGATGAAAAGGCTACTGCAAGGTAGACCCTGGATGTGAAAAGGTTTTGCAAAGGTCACTCCAAAAGAATGTGTTAACTTCTTTTATCAATTTGAGGAAAATTCGAGGGAATTAAATGCATTCCCAGAGCAAATTTGATCTATATTTCTTCACAGATAGATGAGTCAGAGCATTTGAATGTGTATTGCTAAATGCAGTAATTGTGCTCCATCAAAAGATGAATGCTGGAGTATACCAGCACACTTTCCAAAGTTCTGTTTTAATTAGTAGTTCAGAGGAAAAAAAAAAAAAATCAAAAAAAGGGCTGTTTTCCATACATCTGCTATACCAGCTAGATAAAAAGATGCTGTACCTATTTCAGTGGAAATGGCAGTGAGACTCACGTTGTGACTTCCTGAGCTCCGCAGGAATATGGAGCAAAACCAAGTGGTAGGAGAGCCATGACACACATCTTTGACTGTGTTGTACCCAAAACACAATTTGCATTTTCAGGCTACCTCTAACACATACTATTTGAGGGGCTGCTCCCACCTGAACGGAGCGGCCGAACCCGTCTCCAGCTCTTAAACTGCTTTCCTTGGTGATGGTTTGCTTCCTCTGCAGGGATGCTCCGGGAACCCCCCAGAGGGAAGCTCCGGGCGTTTGGGAAAAGCAGCAATGCCTATACGTCTAACCACTGTCTCTGAAGACGAGCCTGCAGCGGAGCTCCTGTCTCAGGACCTCCGCCCTGCCCTCTCGGCTGAGGAGGGGAAAGAATAGGCACGGAATCACGTTCCGGGCGGCACAGGACAGTGACCCTGGAGAACCGCTGGGTACCCGCTGCCGCCCGTCATGTGCCGCCGCTACCGCCAGGGGGCGACGCGCCCTCTCGGATCGGGGAGCGAGGGGGCTCGGCGCGGGCGCGGCTCTCATTGGCTGGCGCGGGCCAGGCAGGGCTGGCGGCGCCGCTTCTTAACGGGCGGCGCGGGACGGCCGCAGCGCTGTGCCGGGCAGGCTGCTGTGAGCCGGGCTGCCGCGAGCCGGGCTGCCGCGCGACATGAGCGAGGTGAGCGGCGCTGGGGCGGGCGCTGGGGCGGGCAGCGGCGGGCAGCGGGCGAAGCCCACCGGAACGCCACTACCTGGCTGGAGCGTGGGCAGCGCCTGGCGATCAATGTAGCCTTCGCTTTTGGAAGGGCAGCTGGGGAGGACCGGGTGCTTCCAGGGCTGGGAACCCGGCGTGACTCTGCTGTACCTTCCTGAGGCGGACCTCAGAGCTGTCTCTGCGCTGGGTGGGCAGTCTGACAGATGCAGTTTCTGTTAAACCCTGTCTTCTGATGAACAGGTCTCCTAAGTGTTGTGCGCTTCTTCAAAGGACAAACCGAGGAAATATTCTGTCCTTTGAAGCACCATGCGCACCGGTGGAGAATTATTTGGGTTTTTTAAACAAAGAAAGTTTCTAACGATTTCCTGTGCAGAAGGAGAGAATCAGTAAGTTGTATGAAAGTTATCTGCGAGAGCTCATGGGAAAAAAAAAAGTCATGTTTGTGGTTAGATGTTGATGCAAACTTTATAAATAGTGTCCTGGGAAGGGTTGCAATTAAGGAAAAAATGTAAATAGTGCTAAACATGTAAGGATCATTTGTATTCCTGTAAGCTGAAAATGTCCACTGGTGGTTGTGGGGTTTTTTGGCAATGGAAAAGTTCTCTGGGACCAGCAATTGTTTTTGTTAACAATATTGTCAGTCATGATGAGCACAGTCAGTCAAATGCTGTGCAGGTTGAGCAGGCAGATCCAGCTTCTCTAGTGCAAGTCTTTCTTTGGGAATCTGTGGAGATACACATAACTGTGCCTTACCCAGCTCCTATTTTTGGAGGCTGTTTCCTGTTGCAAAAGACCTGATGCTCTATTTAAAAAATGGATGTTCCTTTCATATCAGCAAAAGTAGAACAAAAAAACCCCACCAAATAAGTTTTGATTAGCTGTTGTGCAGGTGTTATGCTCAAATGTGTTTTTAAATAAGGTGTGAACCTGAGGGGAAAAATAGTGTAGTAGCATGGTTGCTGCTTTATGGATTTATAAAGAGAAGCTTACATCTTATCTTGCGGGTCAGGCCAAATGGGGAAAGCAGAGGAAATCCTCATTGTGCTTTTCTGCTGCTTGCAGAGATCAGGCAGTCCAGGTGTAATGCACCAGGCTCTTTCTGACATCCTCTCGCCTGCTGCCTGTATATCAACCAGGTAGAGTTCCTGCAGTGTGGGGTTTCTTTTGCAGTCACTGTCCTTTTTGCCACTCGGGCTAGCTAAAGTGCTGTGTGAGATGCACAGTGCTATTCTCAATGCTATGCTCCCTAAAGATAGCATTCAAGGAAAAAAGTCTTCTAGTGATGATTATTGATAGGGTGATACCGTTGTATTTACTGTGACTGTGCAAGGTATTCTTTTGTTTTAGCCTTGTGCTGGGTTTTATTTGCTTGGTAATTAGCCCTTCGTATTTGGATCGGATTGCTTGCCTTTTGGATTTTGAAAGTCCCAATGAGCATCAAAATGATCTGTAACATCAGTGAACAGTTCTCTGTTCGTAATACTTTGTGCCTCACAGAGCAGAGTGTTCCTAGTATGCCCGCAGAGATGGAATGGTGTCTCTGGCGCAGCATTAAGCCTCTGTGTGTGACACTTAGCACTGCACTCGGTGTCTTCAGTGCTCCTGTCACTGTCATGCAGCTGACAGTATTGGGGAGTTTGTCACACACAGCTCCAACGAAGGAAAGGTTCCTTGCTGTGACTTGCCTGCCAGCTGTTACTCAAGAGAGGATTCTTTTTCAAAAATGCAGATGGAAGTAACTGGATCACCTCAAACCACCTCTCTGCAAAAGCTGTAGTTAAAAAAAATGAGGTGCAAAAGACTAGCAGAAAACAAGCTCCTTAGACATCTGTTTGCTGTATTTGGATGGGGGTCTTGGTGGATTTTACTTATAAGGCTGTAACTGAAAAATACTTTAATTTTCTTTATTCTGATCTGCTAGAAAATCTGAGGACCGGGTGATTGAAGAGACTCAACTAGATCCATCAAAAGATTAGCCCAAATGGAATGGTGCTGGGGGAGGTGGGAAGGTTTTTTGCTTTATGCTAATAATTGTCAGGATTTAAGGAGTGATTGAAGTAGAGTCGCAGAATTCTCTGAGTGCTTTCATGTCTCTCAAGTTATTTGCTGAGATTTTTACATAGGTCCTCGTTTTAGTGCTTCAAGCAAAATGAAGTTATTTCCTGTTTATGGGTAGTGATTAACAGTCTCCTGGTGGAGAAATCTGAACAGGAAGCAGCCATTCATATGACTGTAGTATTTTTCTAACATATATGTATGTGCATATATATGCACTTAAAATGCATTTGAAAGTGTTGACATAGCTTTGAGGATCTGTCCTATATAAAATAACTGAAGAACTGAATCCTAGAATCACTAAGGCTGGAAAAGACCAACCATAGCCCAACTACCATGACCACAAAAGCATGTCCTGAAGTGCCACATCTACATGCTTCTTGAACACCTCCAGGGATGGTGAATCCTACCTCCCTAGGCAGCTGGTTCTAATGCTTCACCACTCTCTCAGTGAAGAAGCTTTTCCTAATGTCTAGTCTAAATATCCCTTGGCACAACTTAAATCTGTTTCCTCTTTCCCTGTTGCTAGTTACCTGGGAAAAGAGACCACACCACTATCACTACAACCTGCTCTCAAGTAGCTTTAGAGAGCAGTAACATCTCTTAGCCTTCTCTTCTCCAGACTAAACAACCCAAGCAGCCTCAGCCACTTCTTGTATGACATGCCCTCCAAACCCCTCACCAGCCTTCTTGCTTTTCTTTGGATGTGCTCAGTGTCTTTCCTATACTGTGGCAGCCCAGATTTGGTGCAGTACTCAAGCTGTGGCCTCACCAATGCTCTGTACAGGGGCACAATCACTTCACTGCTCCTGCTGGATGCTGTTCTTGATACAGGCTGGGATGCTGTTGGCCTTCCTGGGTACACTGCTGCCTCATGGTCAGACGGCTGTCCACTAGCACCCCCAGATCCTTTTCCACAGGACTGCTTTCCAGCTGCTCTTCCCCAAGCCTGCAGCATTGCTGGGGGTTATTGTGACCAAAGTGCAGAACCTTGCACTTGGTCTTGTTAAACTTCATTTGTTGACCTCAGCCCATTGAGTTAACCTGTCCACATCTCTCTGCAGTGCCTTCTTACACTCGAGCAAACTTGCTGATGGTGCCCTCGATCCCTTCATCCTAATCACTGATGTAGAGATTGAGCCAATGCTGAGCCATGGGGGACATCACTTGTGACTGGCCATAAAGTGGATTTAACTCTGTTTATCACAACTCTTTGGGCCTGTCTGTCTGGCCAGGTTTTAATCCAGCAGAGATTCTTCAGGTCTGTAGGTGTTTTCTGTAATTTAATGACCCTGGACAGAAGAGCCATGCTGGAAAATATCAGCTACTGTTAGTGAGCACCCATGAGATGCAGCCTTTCTTCCATTAAACATCACTGGTCATATATGATAAACTGGGGAAAGTAATCTTGGGCCATGGACTTACAGTCCAATGCCAAATCTCTATTCACAGTCAATAGTTTTACCAAAGAGCCTCTAGACTCCCAACTGGCATAAACTTGATCTGCCACAGGGAATCCTGTCATCTGTCATTTAACTATCTGATTTGTTGAAAATGATGTCTGGTCATAGTGACAGTAAGCTTTTGGCACAAAGGTTCACAAGAAGCATTTTGTCACACAAACATTTTTGGTTTTCACTACCACACTATCATCTCATGTTGAATGATTCTGGTTGTCATCAGGAATTGAATATGGACATGAGGAGGAGTACACTGACATAATAAGGTGGTACAGCCTTGAATGCTGTTCCAGTGGTTCAAAGGTGAAGTACATGTGTAAGGAGTCAGAGCTTAAAATAACATTAGCAGAGACTGCCCTGTTGTATGTGCTTATTTCCTGTTGATATGAAAGCATTAGGGTGTATTGCTGGTGCAGGGTAGGAATTCAGCTTTAATGTATTATTGAAGTGTCTGTCTTTGGGAGACCTATTCAGGAAATCTACCTAGCTGGCCCACATTCCTGAAAAACCTGAGGATTAAGAGAAGAACTTGCAGTGGAAGAGCCTTGCATGATGTGAAATGATTGCCAGGGTGCTGATGTGTGCGCCTTAGAAGGCAAGGTTTGAGGCAACAGATTGTATGTGCTTGAGGAACAACTCCATAGCAAGCATGAATACTCTAGCTTTCCTTCTGAAATGGATGCCAAACAGTCAGACACATGAAATTTGTAAGACAGGAAAGCTGTGAGGGGTTTGACTCTGTAGAATGTTTAGGTCTCTTAAAGAGGCTGAGTGACTTGATCTCTGCACAGATGTAGAAGGTTTTGGTCTTGCTTTGGATACGAAGAACACCAGGTCTTGTTTCATCCTTGAGCTACACTAAACTTTACTTTTGCCTTATGTTGCCTTGGGGCCTTTGAATCCTGCAGCAACTTCCATGTTGTGTCTACCTTGAAAAGGATCATGAAGAGTTCTCATGTGACCTGCGGTAAGAGTGTGTAGAGCATTCATGGAGGATAAGCTGCTGCATCAGGGTCATGCTCATCCACACAGCTACCCTCTGCAGCCTGGAGTACTGAACCTTTGTGCTGGTGCTCTTAGCACCTTCAGTGGGAGATGCCCAGGTGGCCAACTTAGCAAAGACTGAGGCTTCGCTGGAAAGGTGACATGGCCTAACACTGGGGCCAAGGACTTTTCTTGCGAAATCTGAGCTTCGCCAGCCCTTGGGTCAGAGGATGCATATGGAGGACCTGCTAATTGCCAACGCAGTTTCTGCTACAGCTGTATTCAAAGCTGGCAAAACATGGCCTAGTGATTTAGGCATGCCCCTACCCTCCATGCTGAGGTAGAAGCAGGAACATGCTGCTATCACTCTGGACAAGTGTGGTCACCAGGAGGCTGTTGGAGAAGGAGAGGGACATAGCTAAGTTTGAAACATTGAGTGTATGGGAAGGCTTTTGCCTGAAGCTGTGGCTACTTTGGGTAGTTAAATAGGAAAACTGGTGTTTTTTGTTTTGGTCTTGGTTTGTTTTTTTCACTGGTTGCTGTCCTGAATTCAGCTGAAACCATTTCACTGAAATGGTGTTTAGGGTCTTAGAACCAGATGTGCTTACACACTGCAGTGAAGAGTGTATACCACTAATCCCGGTAGCACTAAATCAAGGAGCTGCTGTTTGTAGGGAGGAAATGCGCAGTACTTGTTCAAAAGAGCTCCTATCCTCTTGCATGGTGCCTGTAGTTCAAGCAGGTGTCTGAGCCAGCCAGTCATCTTAGGGGGACCATTATGGATACATTTTTCAGATACTATCATGACCCCCAGCTGTTTACTACTGGCTTCACTGACGTTATACCCACAGTAGGTATGAAGCTGTGTAGATCTAAGTGGAGCAAGAACATGGCAGAGTGGAGGAAATTCTGCAGCTGTTACATGATGGGGTTGGGACTGATGAGGCACATGAACTCAGATTTTAATTTTAACTCGCATCTACTTATTAGCTGGGTGGCAAATTGCAGCTCGAAAGAGGAGGAAGAAGGGAGAACAATAAGTTTTAGATCTGTCACTTTGCCTACTCCTTCCATCAGTGTGGTTTCAGTGAGATCAGGCATTTTCTAAAATAGCACTTAGAACTGGGGTTGGAATTGATCTTAATTCAGTGAAACTGGCAGATATACTACTTGGAAACAGCAGCACTGTTTTTCTTGCAGTGTATAGAATGCCAAGAGATTCAAACACCATAGCACTTTAATAAAGGACAGTAGTGCATTTTCCAGTAGTAGTATCATGTTTTCCTGTAAAACAGTAACTGAACCCAAAATCTCCTCTATTTGTAAAATGGGAAAACTCTGAACTTTGTGCTGCAGTGCTTGAGCATAGAATATAATTGCAGGTTGCAAAAGACATATTAGTTTCTAGTCCAGTATTCCTAGATTTGTATATTTTGGCAAGCTTATAAGAATTATCTTACATCAGTTTCTACATTAACTATAACATGCCTATGATGAAATATGGTGTATAGTAGCAGTTAACTTCAGTAGGAACAGGGGTGGCCTTTACATCAAAGATTGTTGAATGTTTGTTTATTGATTGAAATAAGATATTTGATTTCGGGCTGCTGCTTGCTGCTGTCTGTCTTGCCTTCTTTAGGGCTTGCTTGGAAAATGTCTCCATGTTTACATGTTTTATTTCTTATCTTTAACTTTGCTACAGCAGAACATTTAATAGCATGGTTAGGCCTGGGTATGTAAATCATGAGAAACCCATTTCTTGGTTGAAGAGGACCTGGGGAAGGTAGATGTATGTATCAGGGGAAAACTATGCCTTTCTTCACCCTGCCAGTTGCAACAGAGCCTTAAATTAATTGATGTAGGCAGCATTTTTTTTTCTGGAAGGCATAGGATCATCTAATGAAGATGAATAGCATACATTCTCCCTCTAAGGAAAGATGGTACTTCAGTTGTTTGGACATGGGGTTTCTAAATAAAGACAGAGTAGATAAGTAGAAACTAGGTCAAATCATGACTAACAAAAACTAACAAAAATCCCTTTTCTTGTTCTTCCTCTCTTTTTAATTAAGAAAATGAGTCTTCTTTTCTCTTATGCAAAGAGATGGAATAAACAGACTATGTAGGCTGCCCTTCTTTTAGTAGGAAAACAAATGTCAATCTTGGTGGAATAAACCTATTACTGACCTGGGTTTTGAGGTCACAACTTATCCCCGCTCTCCATGTCTTCTCTCTGAGATCCCACTAGTCTACTTATAGTAAAACTGGGCCAGTGTCATGTAGGCCAGGTCTTTGGTGCTATTTCATCTGATGGGTTCATATCAAGTGGGTAGAACTTTATGCACTAACATGGAATTTAGAGGAAGAAGTGCAATTTTAGTTGGAGATGAGATGAAAATTGCCTGCTTCCATTCCTTAAATATTAGTTATGGCTTAACTGTTTTTCCTCTCTGAAAGAAAAGTATTATTTTACAGACATTTGATGTTCTTCTATTATCACCTTAACATATAGTGCATGAAACATGACTTTGACCAGTGGTGCAGCTGATACAGTGGGTACTTTGATAGTAGATAAAAAGGCAGATCTTTTTTGTTAGAGCTGAAAGTAAGAAACAAAAGGTAAAACAAAACAAAAAAACCCACAAATAACCATGAAAAGTGATGTCATTCTCTGACTTTGAAGAATTGATTCTTGGACTGAGACAGCAAGCTGGTAAGAAGAGCGGTACCAGGTATGAGGTCTTCAAATTTTTTTAATGAGTGGAGCAACAGAGCTGTAACTACAGTAGAACATGTGCAAGTGTGTATTTAGTGTATTTCACACAGAATCACTGTGGTTGCAAAAGACCTTCAAGATCCTCAAATCCAACTGTTATCTGCCAGAACCACTGCTATACCATATCCTACAGCACCAGTTTGACAGAGTATTAGTGTCCAAATGCCTAACGATGGTCTGAGCTGTTCTGTCATCAACCTTATTTGCTGCTCTTTGTCAAGTTTGATTCTAGTTGTGCTGCCAGATAATGCCAGCAGGATCAGAAAACTAGAGCAGAACCAAAGAAACCTGAATCAACAATTCATAATGATTTAAACTTGGAAGGCACATGCACTGCTGTGCATTTGTGCAGAGGAGAAGGGGTGTGTTGGATCACAACACAAGTCCTAAAAGTGAAGGAGGGATCTGTAGGGATCCTGGCCAGATCTGCACACTGGTGTAGATGTATCTGTAGGCACCTTAGGTGCACCCTTCTAGTAATGATAGAGCACAGTTCAGAAATGTCAAAGTTAGCACTGACAAGGGCTATTCTGGGGAACAGGACAATTGCATGTTATGCTAAAGCTTGTTAAGCTTGACCAGAGTTAGCAGGCTCTTCTGCAGTGAATCAGTGAGACAGCTAGAACAGTCCTGTCAAGTCAAATCTCCACTAGGAATTAGTGGGACTGCACATGAGAAGCAGTTTTTCACTGAAGATGCCTTGGTTTTTGTAGGGAGTGGAGAAAGGCTTTCAAGGAAATGGTGGGTTTGCACAGCTTCAAAATCACTGAGCAGAGTGATGGAAAGCAGTCAATACTCATGGCTGATTTCATAGTATCATAGTATCATCAGGGTTGGAAGAGACCTCACAGATCATCAAGTCCAACCTTTCATGACTCTCTCAGTGAAGAACTTTCTCCTCACCTCGAGCCTAAACTTCCCCTGGCGCAGCCTGAGGCTGTGTCCTCTCGTTCTGGTGCTGGCCACCTGAGAGAAGAGAGCAACCTCCCCCTGGCCACAACCACCCCTCAGGTAGTTGTAGACAGCAATAAGGTCACCCCTGAGCCTCCTCTTCTCCAGGCTAAACAATCCCAGCTCCCTCAGCCTCTCCTCGTAGGGCTTGTGCTCGAGGCCTCTCACCAGCCTTGTCGCCCTTCTCTGGACACGCTCAAGCATCTCAATGTCCCTTCTAAACTGGGGGGCCCAGAACTGAACACAGTACTCGAGGTGTGGTCTAACCAGTGCAGAGTACAGGGGCAGAATGACCTCCCTGCTCCTGCTGGCCACACCATTCCTGATGCAGGCCAGGATGCCACTGGCTCTCTTGGCCACAATAAAACAAATGGGCTGCCCAGGGATGTGGTGGAGTGGCCATCCATGGAGGTGTTCAAGAAAAGCCTGATGAGGCACTTAGTGCCATGATTTGCATCTCCGTGTTCTCTGTGACCTACAATATAAGTCTTTCTGCCCAGCAGATACCACTGATCCAGATGCCTTGTTGTCAGTGTGCCTTGGTGATGTTTTGTTCTTCGTGAATCTAACACTAGAGGGATTATCAGACATTGCTAGTTTATGACATTCTGACTGCAGGAGAAAATACATTTTGAGGAAAAGGCTAAGAAGGTCAGGATAATTCCTAAACTGCTGCAAATGTATAACTTAGCAGATGAGGCAAAAGTTAATAGATCTGGGGACACCTCTGATTTCAGGAGGATTTCTGTGGTATTAGAAACTTTCCTAGTGACAATGTGTGAAGAAGGGAGATCAGTGATTCATGAGAACATTTTTATATACATCATAGTATCTTCCTCTAGAACGTTTGGCTTGAATGAATTTGCATTTCTTATGCAGAGTTAATTAACTGATCCATCACTGATGGGGGCCACTACCCATATAACTACTGTACTTTCACATCTCTGCTACCAACCTGTTTGTGTTTCAGCAAAGGCCTCAGTAGGCAGTCAGGTGACATTGGGTTGATCAGATGAAAGAGTGCTGTTTTTGACAAGAGGGTGAGATACCTGAGCATTGGATGTCCAAGGTGGAATTCTCTTTAATAGGGACCAAAGAAGGTGAGTTCAGACTTCATTAGACAAATGCATAATAATCTGGTGAAAGTGAGAAGTCTGCCTGGGATGAACCAGAGTGTAATGCTTCACCCTGCTGATTGGATCAGAAACACAAATTCACTAAAGTTGAGCTTTCTGTGGTGATGTTTATGAAAATATGAAAACACACTTGAAAATCTGATTTAGTGGAATGTGTCTCTGCCTGTGGCAGTGGGGTTGGAACTAGTGGATCTTTAAGGTCCCTTCCAACCTAAACCATTCTATGCATCTGTGAAAATACCAAAGTTCCAAATTTGGATGGGACAGTAGGGGAAGGATGCAGAGACAGAACAATAATTCTCATTAAAATCACAAGCATACCTTTCACTTAAATTCTAGGGAGTTTCATTGTTTGAACCAAAGAGATTCTTGCTGTCTCTCTAGTTTTCTTACAGAAAACATCCTTTCAAATCCCCAAGATTGAATAGGGTTTGTTTTTTTGGTTTAAAATGCCAAATACTATAGATGTTGACAGTTTTAAGCACAGAATTTAACATAAGTTTAAATACTCTAAGGAATAACTTAGGAGATAGTGTGTGGTGTTGTGGAAAGAAACTGGAATGACTTTGAAATCAGGTTCCTTAAATTTCAAATGTATTAGTAAACTGTGAGGTAAAGAGAGGCTGGAGATAGGAGTACTGAAAAATTTGAAGTGTTAAGCTGATGGGAAGGAATCAGAAGACCACAGTGGGCATGAGGAGGTGGCTAGACAGGCAGATGACGTGGTGGGGAAAATAGCTGTTTCATACATATTGCTACTCCACTCAGATCTGACAGACACACACTCAGCACCAGAAAAAGAGAGCAAACATATTGTTGGCTTGGCACACTTTAAAATGCATGTGCCAGCACACATGTGCCTCAGTTTAAGCGGGGCAGCTAAATGCCTAAGGCAGGCCAGTTTCATGCCAATTTTAATTTGCCAGTCAGATTTGGCTAGCTATCACTTCTTTCCTTCAGCATATTTTGCAGGCTCTTCTGGACAACACTAACACCAAAGCCAAGATGAATGAAGTCAGATTGTAGGAGATCCTCTCCATTTCACAGGGCTTTTATTCTGAGCACCGCTTTGAATCACAGAAACATTCTGGTTGCAAAAGACCCTCAGGATCACCAAGTCCAACTGATATCCCTACCCTACAAGCCCAACTCTAAACCATATTCCCAAGCACCACATCCAGACGACTTCTAAACACATCTAGGGTTGGTGACTCAACCACCTCCCTGGGCAGCACATCCCAATGCCTGACCACTCTTAATTGGAAAAAAAGTTTCTAATGTCCAGTGTAAACCTACCCACTTGCATCTTGTTCTATCGCTATTTACCTGTGAGAAGAGACCAGCACCAACCTCTCCACAACATCCGTTTGGGTAGTTGTAGACAGTGCTGAGGTCTCCCCTCAGCCTCTTTTTTCTTTTTTTCAAACTAAAAGTTTAGAGATTTTCCATCATGGAACTGAACTTGTGGGGTGGATCTGCAGATGCAGGAACACTGGTAGCAAAGGATTTGAAGAAGAGAAGGCTCTGGGGAGACTTTGTAGTGACCTTCCAGCATCTGAACAAGACCTGCAAGAAATATGGGAAGGGACTTCTTACAAGGCAATTGTAGTGATATGGATGAGAGGGTATGGTTTGAAGCTGGAGGAAGGGAGATTTAGACTAGATATTAGAATCAAATTATTTACTGTAAGGGTGGTGAGACATTGAAACAGGATGCTCAGGGAGGTAATGGATGCCCCTTCCCCAGGGGTGTTTGAAGCCAAGTTAGATGAGCCCTTGAGCAACCTGGTCTAGTGAAATGTGTCCCTGCCCATGGCAGGGAGGGGATGAAACTAGATGATCTTTCCAATCCAAACCATTCTATGAACCTATGAATCCAGCACAAGTGTTGTATGCTGAAAAAAAATTGCAAATTCTCTGAATTCTAATAATATCTTGAGTCATGCCATGTGAGCCGTTAATAGCTGTGTTTGACTGCAGTGTGTCAGGTAGCACACATCTGGACTCAAGTGAATGTTTGTCAGCTTTCTGTATGAAGCTTCTGAGGAACCTATTTTCTGTCTAGTTACAGGATGGGTATGCCAGTTAGGAGCACAACAAATGCAGGACTGTTTGCTGGAGAAGCATGTTAGAGTCCTTTTTAATGGCATTGCATGATGGTTTGTCATGTTCATGTGTGAATAAGGTGAAGATGTCTAGTTGGGTAAAGCTTTTCTTTCATTTTGTATGCAAGGTGAAGTGCAGAACGGAGCCTGGTTCATAATGGAAGACTGCAGACCAAAATGTCTGACTACTTGGAGTGGAGAAAGTTGCAAGTTTTCATTGAACTTGAACAGCAGAACACAGTTCTGTGGAGAAAATGTTTGAAACTGTCATGGGGAGGTTTTGCTGAATCTGTCTGACCATGTTTTTCCTGAACTCCATGGCTAATGCACAATAGGAACTGTAGAGTGTTTACTTTCAGGTTGGATAACCTGGTGGGTCTGTCCTATGGCCAGGGACCCTGAGAACTACCCACAACTGTTCAGTGAAAGCTGCTTTCTTATTCTCTTGTTATTAACAATGAAACTGATAGCAGCATCAATTTCACTGAGCTGCTGCAGGATCCTCAGAGCTTCTGATTTGTGGAAATACCTGGGTTTTTTTCTGCCAGTGACCTGAATTTTCTTCTGCTTGCTATAGAAGTTTATTTGATTTCTGTCCCTTATTCCTGACAACCAAGGTGACCTTGTGCATCACCCTGTCCATTTTCCTTTTAAGTGTGGCAAGGTTGTTTCTAATAGCTTGTCTGTAGTTTAGACTCAGTGCCAAGACAGCTTTGCCCTGAACTGCATCATGTACTGAATGAAGCAGTCTCAGTGGGTTGTTTCTGATACAGATTTGAACAACGTGGGACAAATCTTCTGTCATGCAAGGTCCAATTCCAAGGCTGCTTCAGCAGCCAGTTCAGGGTTCCCTTTCATGAATCTCTTGATGGCACTGAGACAGAGATAACAGGTTTGCATCATCGCTGTGCAGCTCCCGGGCAGGGTGTGTTGCCAAGGCTGCAACACGCACTCGGTCCAGTGATTCCCCTGCTACTGGAATAGCCCTAAAGAAGTTACTGCCATAACTGCAGATGGCTGGAGGGCTGCTCAGAGTTGCTGTCTGTGGCTAGGCTGGCTGCCTGAGGGTTTCAGTAGAGTGAGTGATGTATAAGCATCTTTGCCACTTCCTCTCATCTGGAAATTCAGAAGGCTTTACCCTAGGGTGAAGGCACCCTTTGCACAGCAACTTGCAACTGCCATAATTAATGCCTTTTAAAAACCTGGCTTGCCAGTTACTAGTGCAGGGTAACAGACTGTAATAACATCTGTTTACATCTGAAATATGCAGGGAAATGGGAGTAAAGTGAGAGCACATTTTTTTAATGGTACAACTGGAAATAAAACCAAATGTCAACAGAAAAAAGCACCAGAAATTTTGAGGTTGGGGAAGAAGCAGCCTGCTTTAATAATGATAACCAATATGATCAGATATGAAGCAATTTGTCAGTGCAGACTTGCTATTAATAACTTGGGCTGTCCCTTGAAGACAGCCTCTAACTCAATTACAGCTGGATTTGTAGCTCGGCAAATTAAATTACCCTGAACATCAGAAAGCTTTGGGAAAATGAAATACAAAGTAAATATTTGTTAGCAAAAATCCTCATTCATAATCAGTTATTATGCCTAGAGAAGGACCTTGACTCTCTAATTGTCATAGGGCACACTCCCTATCTAGGAATGTTATTATTAAAGGAGACACCCAAGATACTGTCTGAATCACAGAATGGTTTAGGTTGCAATGGACCTCGAAGGTCATCTAGCTCCAACCCCCTGCCATAGGCAGAGACACCTCCTACTATAACAGGTTGCTCAAGGCCTTATCCAACCTAGCCTTGATTCCCAAGGTTCTTGTTTGCTCTGAATTGGATGATGTGCTCAGATGCAATCAATTGTCTGGGTTGCTTGCATAGCTGGTGAAGGCTTATAATTTAGGCTGCATAGTTGCACCACATTTTGCTCTGTTGTAGAGCTGAGATTGCAACATCATGGAGAGATACAGCATGCTATGTTTCATGGCAAGAATCACTGACTCGCTCTGCCTTTTCAATTCCCAGAACAAAATGGCCCTGTCTCCTCCCTATGGTATCATTTGCTTGTTCTGTTGCCCTGGTAAAACTATTGGTGGATAAGACATCAACTACTTCACTGAACTGATCAACAGAGACAATTAAAAACATGTATTTTTTTTTTATATCTGGATAATATCAATGATTGTTTTCAACACAAATCCCCTGAAGAGTTATTTGAGCTTGAATAATTTTAGTGCTCCTGTTTTCTGTATGACCTTGCAAACAATCATATCCAAACTAATCAGGCCTTGGAGATGGGAAGGTGTGACTGGATTGAGCTAGACTTGGAAGCAGGAGTTATGACGGCATATTTCCTGTCCTAAAATGTCCTCTCTGAAGCTGTAATGCCAGGTCTGATGCTACTAATAGATAAGAAATAATAGGAGGAATAAGAGGAAGACGCCACCCCAACCTCCACCATTTTTCATGTATGGCATCTAGCTTAATCAATTTTTATGTAACTCAAATATTCCTCATGGTTCACCTTGTTTCTTCTTTATCAATGTTCAGTGTGATTAGGATGTGGAGTGTATCACCTGTGTCTGAAAAAGAGCTGAGGTAATTTTCTGGCAAGTTGTGTGAGAAGGCTTGTTCTGTTGCTGATTTTTATCCTCTCTGCCCTTTGCTAAACAACCCAGCACACAGTTTAGAGGAATTCCACAGCACCACACTGAGGTTCCAACTGTACTCATGTGAGTAATTGTGCTGAATTGAAGACAGCTACATGCTCACATATGAGTTACTCCTGTAAATAAGCCTTGCAGGATCAAATCCTTCATTTCCTGCAGAAAAGGGAGATTACGTCTCATGGCTGGCATGGTAATTAACAGGATTTGGGAAACACATTCTTGCAGCTGCTTTCAAAATTAACTTCAAAGATTCCATTAATCCTTGCCTCAGAAAAAAAAAAAAAGCTATTACAATGTCTTTGGAGAAATATTTGCTTAGTAATGTTTTAATTCAAAATAGCTTAATAATCTATATATTAAACAAGCTACTGTTTGTGCTAATTATGTTGATTGCATATGGTGATGTTGTACACAATCTGTTTAGAACATTATATTGAATCTGAATACAAAATCAGCAGGTTCTCACTGTGCTGATTTATAAATTGCAGCCCAGCATTGGCAAAAGTGGGGCACAGTGAAAATTCTTTTCTGTGCTATTAACATATTGAAAAACAAGACAAAGTAGGTTTTTATATTCCAGGCAGTGATTCTCTGCCCATTTTCATCAGGTGTTTCTTTACATAACCTGAGAGTGTGCTGTGTGTACACTCTGAAATGACTGTTACCTCAAGCCAAAAGCTCTGTGTGGACAAAAGTGAACAAACAACGTCTTTATTGAAGCATATGCCCTATATCTGCGAGCAATCAAGTGATTAAGGCACTCTGATCATTGGGTGTAGTATATAGACTTGTACATGGACAATGACAATGCTGCAGACAAAACAACCCAGGAGCAAGGACTGTGACCTTGTCTTTCAACTACTCCAAGAAACCCTAGCTTCAAGGTCATTTCTTCATTGATTTCCCTCCCCCCCCCCATGTCTAGTTATCCAGTGGATCAGCAGGACTAAGACCTTCTACTAGCGTGTCTCCCTGCGCTTTCTCATGGGAATTGTGTTCACTCTGAAGTGAAGAGAACCTAAATCTTCATGCCTTGGGAAATGAAGTGCCCAGGACAGCAGCATTCAACCTGGGAAACAGGATGCAGGTTAAATGGACATCTGTGCCTTGGCTATAATGCCTGTCTTCTGTATTTGAAAGTAGTAGTTCTTGGGACCTAATTCGTAGTGGTGTAAATGACTATCAAAGATTCAAGGATAGGAATGTTTTCTCCTTTATAGAAAGATGAAATTGCAGAGAGATTGTGTCTTGTCCAGATCATCGCAACAGCAAAAGCCAGACACTTGCCCACAGGGTCTAGAAGGAAAATAATCTGTAGTTATCCACAAGCCTATTAATTTCTGACAAATATTACTGTGGTTTCTGGGATGAGTGTGCATACTCAGTGCCTTCAGTGACTGTAAGTCATAGAAAACTAGTGCTGGTCACAGTGCACGTTATAGCCACTGCAGTTTGAATACCATCATTTGATTTCAGCCCACCTGTGGAGTTTTAATTTATTGAAGTAGATAAAAGAAAACCTTAATAAACTTATGGAAATTGAAGAGCTAGTCAAGTAGAACACTGCTTGACCTATGGAGATAATTACAGAAATTGATGGAGTGCCAGGGATTGTTTGATTTTGACAGCCAGTATTGAAAGATAGATTCTGGCACTGTTATGCTGAGCTGGCAATGCAAGACAGTCAGAAAATTGTTGGTAGAAAGTTCCGTTTATGTGCTGCATAGGTGAGAGAGGGCTAATGGGCTGAGATCTTAGAGTGAAAGCAGACAGGGAAAAGTGGTAGGCTCCAGAAAGCTGCTCCTATGAGTCATGTAATCTTGATCACAAGTAGGGGCAGACTCCTTTGTACTGAAGTATGTGTCAACAGATAATTCCTTTCAGTCAGGTGCCCAGAAAATGTGATCCGTGGTTCCTTAAAATCATTTGTAAGTGCTGATGCTAAAATAGGATGTCTAGAGAAGTTGTGAATTCTCCCACTCTGGAAATGTTCCAGGCCAGAGTGGATGGGCCTTTGAGCAACTTAATCTAGTGGAAGGTATCCCAGCCCACGGCAGGAGGTGTGGAACTAAATGATGTTTAAGGTCCCTTCCAACACAATCCATTCTAGTCTATGCTAAGACAGAACATTAATAGTTTCACTCATTGTTCAGACAAAATACTGCTGCCCAGGGAGGTGGAGTCACTGTCCCTGGAGGTGTTCAAGAAAAGCCTGGATGAGGCATTTAGTGCCATGGTCTAGATGACTGGATAGGGCTGGATGATAGGTTGGACTGGATGATCTTGGAGGTCTCTTCCAACCTCGTTGATTCTATGATTCTAAAATGTGATCCTACCTGATGCAATTACCTTAAATGTGGGCTTTGAAGGACACCTGGAAGGACATCCAGTACTCTCTCTTCAAAAATGTGGGGAAAGAAATCGAAGGAACTTGTATAAGAGGCACAAATAGACCAATGGGGAGAGCTTACTTATGTGCCTCCAAAAGCCATTTTCATTACTGTATTCAACCTTCACTCCAGGATTCTTCAGTTCTGTTTGCAGATGTCCTTCAGGTGATCAGCTGTAACTGATGTGAAAGAACCTGTATGTAACAGAAGTTGGTTTGAGATTTGCCATCTGGCTGTGCCACAGAGTAGTTTTATAATAAGAAAAAGCAAGTGAAATGGCAGAATTAATGCATGGTTCTCCCAGCAATACACTTTCCCTCCCAGCTGTTCATCTTTGTGCCTTTCAGTATACTATTCCAAAAACACCTGTGGTGTTAAACTTTCAGTTCCATTACTTAGAAGCCAGATATTCCTTCAATCTTCCATAAACAGAATTGTTGTTGTGGGGTTTATTGGTTTGATTTTTTTTTTTTTTTGGTTTGGGTTTTGATGTATTTTTTTAAAATCTTAAATATTTACTGTCTTGTAGTTAAGAGTAACGTTGCTCACTCTTAAATGTGTGAAATACTGCGTGCTATAGTTTCAAGTGAAAATGTGACATTAGAAAGAGGTTGTCAAACAGTGAAACAAATCTCCAGTAAAGAAGAGTTTAACCTAATTCCACTGAAATCCTGAATCCTACAGAGTGTGTTCACTCATCTCAGATCATAGCTGTATGGTTCTTTCCCATACTTTAAATGTTGTGTCTTCATTTACTTTTTGACATACAGATTGTGTGCTTTGCTAGTGTGAAAAAAAAGGCAAGTACAACATTCTCATCAATTTCAGTTTGCTTAGGGTATCACCTCATCACATAGTTATTTTCAAGTGGCACATAAACATCATGTATCTATCCCCTGGCAACAGCTGATGTTTCCCTCAATGCCCACTGCCTATTTTTAAAGTAAATGTATTATCTTTCTGTGTTGTTTTTTTTTTCCCAATAGGAAATTTATACTTGGCGGTAAAAAGCATGGAAAACTCTGCTTAGAATCAGGAAGTTGATTTAACATTCCTGGGCAGGAGGCACATAGAAAAGGAGACTATGTGAAGTGTACATCCTACATTTGATAAGTATTCTGTCCTGTGGATATTCTTTTAGTCCAGATTTCTCTAATTCATTAGATAATAGGAAGTGTACTCAAGGGTTGATGAGGATTTCTCAAAATTCCACTTGCAGGGAACTAAAAAATGTACTATGAACCCTCAGGCAGTAATGGTTATATAATAAATATGCTTTGGGATTTGCCTATAATGTAATGAACCTCAGCTGAGGCTTTCTTCTGTAGTTTAAATCTCTCAGTATCTTCAAAGTTCAAGCAACACTAAATAAAGATCAGCTTGTAAGATCTTTGTGCTGTTCCCGGATGAAATTAAGCCTAATTGTCCTAATTTGAGGAACTGTACAAGAAGTACTTAATCCTGAAAAACAGGTAGAAATATCTGTACCTCCTGATTCTACTGTTGAGTAGGAAGCTTTCCTTGAGCAGATATTTAAAGTGACCTTGTTATTTGCAGAAGGGTTATAAACTTTATATGTTTCCAAGATGTGGTTTTCAATGATTTTTTTCATTTTAAGGGTGGAGCAGCAGAAGGCTGTGAAAAGTGAGGCACTTGTGGAATAGCTCAGTTTGATTCAGTTCCTGTGTCTTACAGAGAACGGGTGGTAGCAGAGAATAAAGTCTTACTTGGCACACAGCTGGCAGACTGACAGCCATTTTCATGCAGCATTGCAGTAACATGTATGTTCTTCTGCCACACACATAATGCCTTTTTTAAGGGATGGACCTGGTAGCAAACCAAGATGTCCTAAAAGCTTCAGATATGCACAGGCATCACTGCTGTTCCTCTTGTCAGTAGGTACAGAATGTCCTAATAACGTTTTGTGTCAATGAAATTATTTTGTCCTGAGTCAAGTATACACTGACTCTGCTGTTTGCTTTGCAAAAACTTTCCACTGTTTTTATTCTCTTAATTTTACTCTTGGGTGCTCTGTCATTCTATAACGTAGAAAAATACATCTTTGAAAATCTGCAGCCACTGCTTTACTGGGATACAGCCTGCTGTACCTTGTGGGCCCTGCACTGAGATGAAAAAGCAGAATAATGTTATTACTTCGAGGCCCCATTTGTCAGGATTTTCTGGCAGTTTCATGTCCCTGATCTGGGGTTTTCTGTAGCTCACTGAAAAGCAAACAGCCCCTTTGCCCCCAGAAATTCTATAATCAACACCTGGCTTGGCTCCCGAACACTGAAGTGCTAATTGGAAGCAGAACTGAAAAGGTCAGGCTATTTCAAGACAAGAACAGAATGTAAGATTAAAAGCAAGAATTAGGCTTGGGGGTGCGAGAGGGGTTAGAAGAATGAGCAGAAGAGATGCTGCAGTGATTTTAACATTCTTCTTGAAAACTCTCCTAGGCTGCAAATTCACTTTTGACCTCAGTTTGTACACCTAGGGGATTAATTTAGTACAGTCTTTTGTATTGCATTAACTAGCTGCTGTGTGTAGCACTGAGAATTTAACAGGAAAGTAAACCTGTCCTCCTCTTACAGGGATTTGGAGCGTGTAACAGTAGTCCTTTTTCCTTCCTCTTCTGACAAATTGGGAGCCACTTTGATTTTTGGAGATGTTTTTAATGATGTGCCTTTGATGTTCTATAAAACCAGTGAGTTAAAAATTAATATAGCCCCAAGCAGTCATAAACTATGTTTCCTCCTACACAACATGGCAACAAAACTGTTTATCCTTTTTCACTGTAAAATCAGTATGGTTTTGCACTCATGTTCATTCTGGCAATGATGCTTCTTCTTCAATGCCTGCTGGAGAGTTTATTCAATGCTGCCCTAGTGCTTGCTTTGGAAAAAGCTGGGGAATTTTAGAAGCACTCTTTGAATGAAGGGAGCTGGCTACAAGTTATATTAAACAGAAAGCATTAGACTGCTTTTATCTTTTAAAATAGAGCAAACAACTTGGACTTTCTGCTTGAAAACAAACCCCAGAAATAAGTATTGTTTCTCTTATGTTAATCTAGTTTAGTTTGTTCTATAGCATCTCAGGACAGTATCCGTTAACCAGTTTTTGGAGTGCTTTCATCTGTCACTACTTGAAAATATGCCTTGTAAACCCTGATGTTTAGTCCTCTTGTACTCTGAAGCACATTAGAGGGCAAAGCTTTGTCTTGCAGCCTGTGGTAGCATTGTGAAAAGTGAATGAAAAAGGCAAGAAGCTATAGCATCTTGAAAATATTTTAACAATTAGGTCCACATGAAATGAAAGTCTAAAGGCTTTGCATGTAGGTGATCACATTGCATATGGCTTTTATGTAAGTTCCAGTGCTTTGTTAATAAGGAACTTGGTTTTGCTTTCAAATCCATTGTGCTCACTTGGAAGATGGCACAATGCTTATAGATCAAAATAGGTACCTAACTGAAGGAAAGGCTATCAAAAGCTCATCTGGCAGACTTTCAGGCCTGTATGTCCAGAGGTCACCAATCAAGTGCATGGCTATGGAATGCTTAAACTGATTCCAGACTTATAGAAAAAAATCTTGACCTTGTATATAGGGAAGACTTCATTGACCAAAACTGAATGTTTTATTTGTTTTCTTTTACAATGTTCCCTTCTCCCTGAAGGGGAGTCCTGAGGCATGAAATAAATGTGTGGATCCATATTCCAGTATTCCATCAATCGCAGACCAAGCTTGATAGGTATAGTCTAGGGAGGAAAGACAATATTTCATAAAGGCTAAATAGCACAGTCTGAAACACTCAGGAGGAAGTTCTTCACAGAGAGAGTGATTTGCCATTGGAATGGGCTGCCCAGGGAGGTGGTAGAGTCATCGTCCCTGGAGGTGTTCAAGAAAAGACTGGATGAGGCACTTAGTGATGTGGTCTAGTTGACTGGATAGGGCTGGGTGCTAGGTTGGACTGGATGATCTTGGAGGTCTCTTCCAACCTGGTTGATTCTATTCTAATTCATTCTAATTCACCTTTGAGGTCCCCTCCAACCCTGAGAATTCTGTGATTCTCTTCACATGTGGTTGTTCACGCATTAACAGTGGAGAGTACAATGCTCTCCTTTTCATCTCTTCTTTGCATACCCTACCTAAGGATCAGCCAGAACTGAGTGTCTCAAGGGTTGGGTGATAGGTTGGCCTAGATGATCTCAGAGGTCTCTCTCTTCCCACCTGGTTGATTCTATGATTCTAAGTTTGATTAGCTTTAGCAGAACTGGTCACTGGTTATATTTAATTCATTTCTGGCTCTCAGAAACTTATGCTTTTGTAAAAACTATTCATCCCTTTAGAATCTCGTTCTTTGTTATTGGCCATGTTTTTTTTCCTGGCTTAGCTTTGAAACTCTGGGGAAAAACAAATATAGCTCCACCATATGGGGAGACTGTAGCTGTGGTCATAGATTCAGTTGCTTTTGCTAGTCTGTCTCAGTGTACAGAAAGAGATGAGGCACAAACAGTAGATCAGAATTATATGCACTGAAGTCTAATATGGAAAAGATGAGAAACATCATCACTGACATGTGAATGCTTGATGGATCATATGTAGCTCTCTTGCATTCTCCTGAAGAGTCTGAAAAGGTTTGTTTTCCCTTCTGGTTTCTATAATGAGAGCTAAGAGTACATATGAAGATTTTGTACTTATGTCATGATTAGCTCCACATAGACAGAACCCCCTGAAAATGCCATTGCTGTGCTGAAAGATGGAAACCACAGCAGTAGAGAAGTTTTCAACCAGATGTTCAAGAGTACATGCCTGCATGAATTTTCACAAGGGAATCAGTATTTTGGTACAAATCATTTAATTAGCAGTGCTGTTGAATTGGCTGATGCATGAGGATATGCTGCTGCGTAATGCAGCTGGACCTATTCACTAGTTTTTAACATGTAGAACCTTAAAGGACAAATTCTTTAGTCTATTTCAGTAACACAATCATTTTTTTTTTGCATAAGAAATGACAGTTTTGCCATCTTAATTCCACCTGTGATATGCTTTCTGTGGGAATGCAGCATAATTTTCATAAAGCAAACATTTGTAGGCTAGAAAGCTACCTGGAAGTGTAGCTGCATCAATGCAGCCCTGCCACTGTGATATTTAGTTGGACTGCTCTGGTGTTTGCCACATGTTACTTAGTAGAGTGACTTAAAATCTGATTGGGAAAATTACTTGTGGCCAAAACGGAAAGAGGAGTTTTCTGTTGAAAGTTAGCTCAGAAGAATCATGGAAATGGAGACAGCAGGAACTTGAAGAGTTGATCTGCTGTAGCTCATACCCTTGCGCTACTGGAAACTTGATTACACATCCCATCACTAATACAATAATTATATTCAGTTGCACACATGGTTATACATCCTACCTAAATTGTACTAAGCATTTCTGTTCCAACTGGTTGTGTTTCAGAGGCACATTCCATAAGGGTGAATGACTATTCGAGGTATCAAGGAGAGGTCAGGCTGTAACTGCTAGTAATTCCAAGGGGGAAAAGGCATAATCAAGTTCATTCTAACCAATTGTTTTGTTTTTATTTTCCCTAATAGAGACAAGGAACCGGAGCTACAAATGGAAAAGACAAGACAGCTGGTGAGAATGGTAAGGAAGGTTAGACTGCTTCTTGATGGAGAGTATTGAATCAAATTGAGCCAAAATATTTTTTCCTGTAATGACAGACAGCAGTCTTCTACTAATGTAGAGACTGGATTCTGAGCCTGTGCTATGGTAAACCAAAGGACTCTTTAGAAGTCAGCGAAGATACATATGATGCTAAATAAAGACAGTGTTATGTATATATGAAAAGGACACCAAAAGACAAGGTCAAGCAGCTACTATGTGAATATAGATCAGCAAGAGTAACCAAATTGCACAGGACTTGCTCAAAAGCATAGTTTCTGTGGTCTTGATTCATCCCATCTAATATTAGGCCCATAAATAAGATACCCGCGTTAGAAGCCACTTGCATGGAGCCCATTTGAATGTTGCTAGAGATAGGCTGTGGACAGAGCAGCTCACATGGAAGGACTTTATGGTGGATGAGCAAATCTGAGCTCATGCTCTGCTGCTTTAAGGGATGAGTCATTGTATTTTTTGGACTTTAGGAAAGGAGCTGGCAGGAACCAATTTCTGCCCCTTAAGTGGCACAGACAATTCTAATTGGAAGGGAAAGACTGAATTTTGAGAGGAAACGGCAGGGGTTTTTTAACTGAAATATCATCTTATTTCCTATAGGAAGCAGAAATGCTTTACACACAAATAATAATTTGATTAAAATACAGCTAACATCAGAAACATTTTTTGGAAGGAAAACATCTTGATTAGCTTTTATTATATACCCAGTTAAATAGGAGGCAGCATCAGTTTGTAGACATTCATGAACAGGATGAGAATTGAATTACATAAATATGCTGTCTGCTTCTGTTTGGTCATCAAGTTCTAATTAAAATAATAAAATCTGGTAGTCTATTCCTTCTACTTAAAATCAGGGAGAAGTATGTTCTCTGAAAATCCAGTGGATTTTCTGGGATGGGATATTTGAGCGATGACTTTGGGTACACATTTTGTCCTTTAAGATTTGCTCTGAACAGAACTATAGAGCCCTTTGGGACAACACATCCTTATGTATTAAGAGACTTTTTTATTAGAGTGAGGTGACTTTCCCATAAGTGCTGTTTGCATAAAGTTACAGTAAATGAAATCTGTAAATGATGTTCCCAGTATGATAAAACACAAATTAGACTGGGAAAAAAGAAATAAATATTTTGGCTTGTTATAGTGTCTTGAATTAGTGGAAACAAATGTACCCTGACAGCAAGGCCATTTGCATTCTCAAGTTAACAGGAAAGGAAAGCAAGCAAAATTATGTCAGCCATTCAGGCGGCATGGAAGGGATGTTTTTCTCTATACTGTTCGAGTACGTTATGAACTGAGCTCATTTGCCTTGAATTTCTTCTTGAATAAAATTGTCCTGCTGTCAGGTTTTGGTTAGATTTACTGATCTTGTAGCCTCTTTAAAGCAATTTCTTTTTTTTTTCTCAAAGGGAACTTCAAGTGCAAAGTGCTGCATCATTAAATCCCCTATGATTCTAGCTGTAGCATGGCTTTAGGTGTAATATAAACAGATGGATGTGCAGTTAATCCTAGACAAATAGATGCCAATTAGTTTTTTGTAATGAAATTATAACCCAAACCTGTCACCTATATAAAGTAGAGGAGCAGCAGGGGAGATGGCATTTAAGGCCAGGCTGGATGAGGCCTTGAGCAACCTGCTCTAGTGGGAGGTGTCCCTGCCTATGGCAGAGGGTTGGAGCTGGATGATCCTTGAGGTCCCTTCCAACCTAAACCATTCTATGATTCTATGGAATAGAGTTATCTGATCTCCTTGATTCACATGCTTGCATAAAAACAAAACAGCTTCAGAACTTTGAACCTGAGGTTGAATTCTAAATCAAAGAAGCAGAAATGTATAACTCTTTGTCCTTATTAACTCTCTGTATTTAGAACTCAAGCAGAAGGGATTTATTCAGCTGAAAACTGGGGTGTGCTGTAAAGCTACATAATATAAATCCTCCATTATGGTTTTTTTTTGGCCAGAAGTCTGCAATATATCCACGTATTAAATTTTTATTGTGGCTGTTATCAGCCTCTTCATTTGTTTCCCTGTCAAAAGGCAACTTTCCCTTTTTTGAAAAGGAGGGAGAAGGCAGAAACCAAACACTTTCATCTTGTTAAAAAAATAAAAGGGGAGGGAAATGTTGTGCTATGAAGATGTTTTCAAAGGCAAACTTGTCTGGTCACTGTCTTTGCTCTTGAATGTGAGATCAAGAAAAGCTGCTGAAAACTAGCCCTACCAACAACTAAAAATGCTCATCTGTTTTCAAAGGTTTCGATTCACACAGTGGCAATGTTCCAGTATTGCTTGTGGAAAGCTAATTTTGGGCCTACCTCTGGGCTGTCTCAAAACTGGAGAAAATGGTAATGACCATGGCAATTAGCACTCTCCCTCTTTGTCGACATGTATGGCATTGCTGTCACCAAAGCATTCGGGGAAATTAAATCTCTGAAGATTCCTTTTATAGTAGTGATAGCTTTAGTAGGCACTTTATGAATGCATATCCTTATTTGACCTTCATTAGATAGCAACGTTATGTCCTTAGTTGTAGTTAGTTCCTAATGCCACTGCACTGGTCTCTTTTAGCTGGTCTCCTTTCTAGTGGAGGATTTTACCACTGGCAAAATGCAGGTGCAGTCCTAGTGTCTACTGAACTTGCACTACCCCATTCTAACAGCCTTACTTGAGCTCCCCTGGCTCAAGGAGCAAGCAGTGAAAAAGTCTGAGCTTCAGAAAAGTCGGCAGTGCGGAGGAGTGATGTGCCATAGTACAAGAGTGTGTGGTAATGGGAGAAGAAAATTCCACACACAAACTGTACTAGCTGTCATGTTGATGAATGGATTGTTGTACCTGTGTGGAACCTTCATTGATCAGCAATTATCTATCTTCAGCTGCCTTCTTGAATAGGCTTCCAGACTGCTTGCTGGTAACTTGTAGACAAAGATTCCTTTTCTTTCAGAACACTGACCATTAGGGTTCCTCTCCACTATATTTCATTTAGTACATACTGTAATATCTTTGGATTTTATCTAACCACAAACCTGGTAGTTCTTTAAGCTTGATCAGTTTTGTAAGTACTGAATAATCACTCATGCTGGAGTAACTTCTACTCAGTTTTGTTGTTAAGCTTCAATGGCCTCAGTAAATGCTGTTCAAGCCCTGGTTGACATTTGTCTCTCTTGGCCTTTTAAATAAGTTGTAGCATGTTCTTTTACAGATTATTATCAAAACCAGATAGTGATTAATGTCTTCCTAAATGAGTGACTATTGCATTACACTGTGCTTCTATGGTGCATAATTGTCTAGAAGTAAGTAGAAGAGCTCCTGATAGCCTCAGTGGACATAGTATAACACTGAGTAGCTTTTTCTGGCCAAAACAATACTATACTGCTGTCAGGAAAGCCTGTGTAATTTCATTCTGTTGTCAGAGTGGGAAGGACAAAAATACTATGAGGAGTAAATGACTTCACTTTTCACCCAGGAATACTAATTGTCAAAGGACTGTTTGGTAAAAGGAACACCATTCTAACAATTCTAGCAATAGGAGTGCAGCATGTATGCAGGAGCCATGCAACTTTAGCTGCCATGACCTTGTTTGGTTTTGAAGAAGCTGAAAGCCAAGATGTACTTGTGTGTGCCATTACAATGCTGTTCTCTGTGGTAGAAAATCCAAAGGGAAGACAGCAGTGCTATTCCTGTGCACCATCTCCCATTTGAATCTGACTTGATCTCATAGAACCAGTATGGGTTTAGCATGTTTAATCTCCTTTTTGCTCACCTGGTTTGATTAATCTGGCCTAGCATGTTTGTAAGTGTATCCTAAATGAAAATGGATGTTCTTTACTTTTCTTACTACCTTGACAATGTCACAAAACTATTTTGCAAGTTAAAGCTTGTCACTCCTCATTCTGTTTCGTATCCTCATTTGGTTTTTTGCTATGCAATATGCAACCTGGTATCACAAAACTTACTCTTTAAAGCTTAGCACAACTGGCAGCAAAATAATTGCATCAGAACCAGTTATTTCTATCTTCAAATTTAGAATCAGTCATTTCCTTGATACACACTGAAGACATGCAAGTTGTGTGGTTAATTTATGTTTGTTAATTTTCTTGGAATATAAGATTTTTCATTCAGCAATATGAATATTTATAGTAAGAATATGTTTTTTTCTTCATGTGATGAATTGTATGACTTTCTGGATCTGACGGAAATGAAAATTAGTAGGTTTTGTATGGACTTGCAGGTTATGCTGGATTAGGCCTATACAACCAGGGTAAGATAGTCAATTATAAAATAAAATAGAATCACAGTATTGCCAAGGTTGGAAGAGACCTCATAGATCATCAAGTCCAACCTGTTACCACAGAGCTCAAGGCTAGACCATGGCACCAAGTGCCACGTCCAATCCTGCCTTGAACAGCTCCAGGGACGGCGACTCCACCACCTCCCTGGGCAGCCCATTCCAATGGCAAATCACTCTCTCTGTGAAGAACTTCCTCAGTTTCTGCTCATTCTGAAGCATTTACATTGTCAGTGTATGATCTCTGCTTTGGGTGGTCAGAAAACTATAAATGAATAAATGCTTGGCATTTCCTCCTTTCTGTACAGTACACCATGGGATGCCTCTACATAACACTAAATGAACATATTAATAAAGTAAATTCTTATCTTGTTCATCTAAAAAGAAGTCTTATATCTGAATGCTTCTAGAAAACATCAACAGTAATGCTAAAGAACTGTGAAATAGTAATCATACATGGCAGTATAGAAATCTGTCTAGTAAGCTGTCCTGGGGACATGCATATTGCAGTGTTAAGCAGAATCCATTCACCCACTTCATCTACGCAAGGAATGTGGGAAATTCTGCACTCTGTGCACATTGCACTCAGGAATAAAGAATCTTGCTAGGTCCAACAGAGTGAATAATCATCTTCATAGTTATTTATGCAGAGTGCTTAGCTTGATAGAGCTTTAATTCTTGGCTAGAGGCCAGGATGGTTATTGCAGCATGGTCTAATATAAATGTCTGTTTAAGAACTCAAAATTAACTTTCCAGTAATATTTTCCAATGACTGTGTTAAAATGTACAGTTTTGGGGAACAGCCCTGCAAATAAATTCACATGTGGGGAAAAAAGGGAGAGAGCACAAGACTAGTTTGTGTAAATACTCAAAAGGATCTCATGGAACATGGTTTGCTCTGTCTGGGTCTAGAGGTCACATTCTTTAGTTCCAGGAGAAGACAGTAATTGAGCTGTAGCACTCTTGTTTTTTCCCCGCACAAAATACATCTTGAATGGCAAAAGACAAAATGTGTCTTGCAGGAAAGTACTGAATCAGTATAAAAAAACCTCCCAAACATTTCAGACTATTTCCCTCTGATATTTTACCCCCACAGGTTAGAACGTGGAGTATTTTATGAAACTGAGTTTTCCTGTGTATTAGAAGGAGGAAAATCACCTTACCTTACCATCTTGTTACTATGGTGTTTGGCTAAAATTCTCTTGTCCCTTGAGAGTGGAGCTTCATAGATATGATCTCTGTAATGCATTTTTCTTTTCACCTCTCAGTTTATAGTACAGAATTTGCCTCTGCATATCTTGTACAGCCTAGCTGCTACTAGAGGGAATTTAGGAAGCAAGATAAGAATTATTTGCTGTATCACATCCCTCCATCTCTTAAAATAAGAAGTCTGTGTCTCAGCAGCATTCCTTGGTTTAAATGCTACCATCAAATACATCGTCTCCATAAAGCCTGAATACAAAAGTGTTTGAACCCTCAGCATGGTTGTATTTGATTGTAGAGATCACTCAGGCTGGGGAAGGTGTAAAAATTCAGTGTGAACTCAGCACCATGATACGTAGATGAGTATTCCAGGTGAGAGGAGAAAAAAATCAAAGTAAATGGTTCTAGATGAGTCCCATCTCAAGACACAGGTAGGCATAGTAAAAACACTGTAGGCAACCTTATCTACTGAGTTTCATTTCAGGCACTTTTTTTGGGGACAGCTACACATTAAGGTTACTCAGAATTAAACCAAATAGTTAGCCCTTGGGTCCTTGCCTGGCCTATCTCTTCTTTTGTCCAGACCACTTTATTTACTGAGGACCTCGTTTCAGGCAGCCAACAGGTCTCAGCTAAAGACAGATTGAGCCTTTAATAACAAGGCTCTCAGATTGTTCACAGATCTTCCCTAGAGAGGATGCTGAAAGGAAGAGAGAGGAAATATACATGAACTTCATTTCCTCTCCTAGGTGAATTTCCATTTCTGCATGCCAGAGATAACTAAGTCCTTTTGAGAGGGATACTGTGTGCTTATTTATTTGGAGCAATACTGACAATGAAGGATTGTTCACAAAACTTTTCATATCAACAACTTTTGATGTTTATCTAGCAACAAAAGCTTTATCTCAAACACAGGGGTTTTTTTTTTGCTTTAAAAATAGACACCACCTGTACTGAAACTTCACCTGCTTCCACACATGTCTGTACATGTTCAGTGGCCATCTGGTTTCAGGGAGAGGATGCTCTGGTGGAGTTTAAAATAGTGAATATATACTTAATCTAAACTGAAGTAATATTTGTAAAACAGCAGATGCTGTTCTTATTCCTCTGTTTTCTGATGAATCTGGTTTGATACTGTGCATTACTGCTGCACTTCCTCTGGTAGTGAAAGTTGTTATATTAAAATATTCAGGCAGAAGCATCCTAAAATAAAAATAAACTTTAAAAAGCATTGCATGAAGTTTCATCAGTTAGCAGAGCCAGCAGTGTTCATGTGGTCTGGGCAAAGTCCTGCATTAGGAATTCTCTACAAGTTTTCATTCTGTGTATTGTTTATAATTATACTCCTAACTACCAAGAAAGTCTATCTACTGACAGAAAAATACATCATTATGCACATGAAGGGTGTATGTTGATATGTTAATTATGCAGCTTTTTCTCACTTGTTGTTTTGGGGTTCTTCCTTCTTGAGATTGCACTGAAAAGGAAAAGAATGATTTCCTGTTTGATAAAGAGTACAGGAGAGCAAGTTAAATGCAGAAGTCTCGTAAAGGAAAAAACAGAACAGAACAACCACAGAATCATAGAATCAACCAGGTTGGAAGAGACCTCCAAGATCATCCAGTCCAACCTAACACCCAGCTCTATCCAGTCACCTAGACCATGGCACTAAATGCCTCATCCAGGCTTTTTTTGAACACCTCCAGGGATGGTGACTCCACCACCTCCCTGGGCAGCCCATTCCAATGGCAAATCACTCTCTCTGTGAAGAACTTCCTCCTAACATCCTATACTTTCCCTGGCACAACTTGAGACTGTGTCCCCTTGTTCTGTTGCTGGTTGCCTGGGAGAAGAGACACCTGGCTACAACCTCCCTTCAGGTAGTTGTAGACAGCAATGAGGTCCCCCCTGAGCCTTCTCTTCTCCAGGTTAAACAACCCCAGCTCCCTCAGCCTCTCCTCATAGGGTTTGTTTTGAAGAACACTTTTAGTCATTTAAACTCACTTCTTTAAGGACTTGTATTTTGAAATAATTTCATACCTTTCTCTCCTTTTCTTTTAGAGGAAAAGGTCCTAGCTAGCTGGCATCTTTGAGATGGAAAAACCCTTACACTAAATGTTCCTGCTACAGATTCATCTGCCTAGATACTTATATGGTCCTCACCACCACAGTAACTGGGTGTCTTCCAAGTATTTAAAAATAGAGATAACAATAACAATGTTTGCTCCAGTCCATCTCTTTCTTTCCAGCTTGCTTGGAATGAGAATAACTAGATTAGTTCATGGGATCTTTGTTTTGTACATGCTGCCTGCATACAACTTGGGAAACTTGTATGCCCTGCTTACATGTGATGCTCTCAGACTGATTTCACTCAAATGCAGCTGCATTCCTAAAACTGGAAGAAACACACACATCATAGAAGTGAGTTCACTTCTGTACTGCTCGCTCATAGTCTGCTCCCTTGTGCCTTTGCGGGAGGTAGAGATTAGAACTGTAACGTTCCTGCAATATTAGAAGGAGCCCAAGGAAATCATTATGACTTATACTTACCTGTACCTTAGTTTCAGTACTTAATAGAGGATTGGTGCTCTATTGTGTGGTGTGCATCTCCTTGAATGCTTACTGTGTTGTCAGGCATACCAGGTTTGGCGATAGCATGGAGGAGCAGTGAAATTATCAGCCTGAAAGAATGGAGTCTGTAACACTAAAAGTAGAAAGAACACCGTTTAAGTCTGAGACCCAAGCCTCTTTAGGATACCTACAATGATCTTCATATGCTCCTTTGTCCTTGAGAGGTTTTTAATATTTCTATTAAACGTGGCCTGTTACACTCCAAGTCCCCAGGAGGGGCTTACAACCACCCTTCCACCTTTCCTCCCATCCCTCTACCTTACCCAAGACTTTGGCTTATGCTCAAGGTAGCTTGGAGGGTCAGCCAGCGGGGTTAGGAAGCATATGGATTAGTCACACAGACGGCTGGTTAGGTTAGAGAGAGAAGTTCAGCCCAAAGCCCAGAGAGCAACTCTGTTATCTATGTTTGTGTTCTTGTTCTTATACATCTCAGCAAGCCTATGAGTGCAGTAGACATCACCATTGTTTCCTTTTCACAGTCTATCATCTAATTCTTCTCACCAAAACATTCTAGCTAGCTTCAAGCTAGCACAGTCAGCATAACCTCATTTTGGTGGCATTTAATTAATGTGTGGTCCTGGTGGTCCTTTCCAACCATAGCAATTCCTAGTGATTAGTTGTTGTGCTGAGGGATTTGGTGTAGTCAAGGACTTGTCAGCATTAAACTAATGATTGGACTCAATGATCTTGAAGGTCTTTTCCAATCTAAGCAATTCTGTGATTCTGTGTGATTCCTAGTTTTTACCCATAGCCGACAGCTATTATTTCTCTGTTTGGTAAGACATTTCTCTCAGTTTCTTTGTCCTTTCAACAATGAGAATGTGACTTGGATCCAGCTTCCTGCAGCGCTGGGATCCTGGCATTTAGGAGATGCATAATTCACTAGGTGTTTGAGCATCTGAAAGGTGGTAGGAGCCCTGATCTTTTCTGAGAAGCTGGTCTGTAAAGATCGGACTAGGCCATTAGAAAAAGTCAGCTGTAAATTAGGAGAAAAAGCAGGAATAAAGCTTTGGTGATGCAGGTGTGTTTTGCCTTTTAGATGACTCAAACATCCTGGAGTTCCTGTCAAGTGTTAATGAGGAAAGGCAGAACTGAAATTATGCCTTTGACAAGTGCCATATTTCTTTTGGAAATCAGTCTGTAATTGTTAGTGTGCTCCTTAACTATGCAGCAGGGAGAATGAGACTTTTCCATGACGGCATGTAGCTGGCACACACTAGGTTGCTTCCACGAATGTGCACTCGTTCTAAGCTGTTGTCATCACTACTCTGAGAAGAGGAATGCTTAGTTCTGTTTTGCTGCTGGCAGGAACCCAAATGAAGGGTGTAGGTCAAGCCAGTCTCTTGATAACCCTAGTAAAACCAATAATGCTACTTCTGAAATAGATCTGTCCCTACATCATCTAGGATCTTTTGGGGCTGCGTCAAGACTAGAGTCAATGGAATTATGTAACCGAGTGTATTTACCCTGGAACTCCATGGAGCTGGGCTTACTTGCACAAGTTGCAGATCTATCTCTGTGGGTTCCCAAAAACTAACAACAGATTATTAAAAAGCTACAGCTGTATGTTTTTTAATTTAGTTCAGGTGAAAAATGGAGGAGGAACCCAATTGATACATGACGGTGGTTAACAGGATTTACTGTTGTAGAAAACATCCCTTTTTGCCCATACATGCTATCTGCCTGCCTTCATGCAGTGAACTGCCTTTTTTCTTTTCCAGAAAACATTTGCAAATGAAATCATAGACTCATAGAATGGTTTAGGTTGGAAGGGACCTCAAGGATCATCCAGCTCCAACCCCCCGCCATAGGCAGGGACACCTCCCACTAGAGCAGCTTAAAAGAGTTCTGGATATGTTAGTAATTTGGTAAATGATTAATAATTCTTAAAGTTTTAAAGATTTTAATTTATAGCACACAGCTGTCTTAATACACTTAGCTTGATGCTCCAAAATTAGCTTGCAATTTGGTGTTATCAACCTCCCTTGTGTAAGCAGGCACCAGAATTTAGAACAGCAGGAGTGTTACAGACTTGATTAAAATTTAGTCCTTAGCTGAACTAGTGACAAGAACAGAGAGGTTAAGGCTGCAAAAAGGAATTAGATACCACAACATGAAGCAGCTTAAAACTGCACCTTCAGACTCTCTGCTCAGAATAGATTTCAGGACCTTTATGTAAAGTGCCTAGGTAGCCTGAGCGATATAAAAGAATTGTATCTCACAGTGGAACTTCAACCCATGTATGTCTTGGATTGCTGTGTTGAGCAGGAGCTGTTATGCTTAATAGTAGACTCTGTCCTTCTCTACAGATTAGGAGTAAAATTCCTCTTGCCTGGCTGTATCAGTGTAAGTCCTCATGAGAGATCTAAAGCTCCATTTATCATCTACAGAGAAAAATGGATTCTTTTGTGACATGATGCTTATCAGATTGAGATTTGTAGATCCTAAACTGATTTGGATTCCTTAGCTCTACCAAGGATAAGGAACTTGTAGGTAATAGTAGAATAAAACTTTATAATCTATATCTTTGGAGTTAAGTGGATGCTTTAACAAGGTGTTTTAGAATGCTGGGTTTGGGCCTGGGCTTTTAATTTTTCCTTCATCCCACCTCTGGCACTCCCATCCTTTTTTAGTACCAGCTGATCCTGGCTACTTCATGTTAGCTTTTCCACACATTTTCTCAATGGAAATGTGCATATGAAAACACAGAAATGTTTCCTAGCTTGAAGTCTGTTAGCTAGGATGCTGGCTGAGATGAAAGCATTTACTTTCATCTGAGTAAACTTTTTCCTTAGACCACAATGGGTTACAAATAGAAAGACCTGAGAAAAATGTGTTTTCTAAGGAGGAATTCTCAAGAAAAGGAGAAACTTAACATTAGATCTTGAAAAGGCATTTCAAAGGTCTGGAAAATGAGGCAGGGTGCTCTGCCAGCTCCTGGGAGATACTGTGTAGCCCAGATAATGGAAGTACTCCCTCAGCACTTTTTCTAGGGTCTCACAGTAAAATTATTTAATCATGGTTGATGAATGAGTACTCTAACTGTGTTTTGAGTATCTCATCTTTCATTCTAATTTATACCTAAAACCCCCTGAGACTGCTGGTTGACTCTAGGTGGAGAAAGCATTAATTATTTGGTAGGCTTTAGTGAAACGCTGGCACTCCACGGTGACCAATTTTCTAGCTCCTCTAAAAGCTGCCAATAAAAAAGGACATGTACAAATGTATTCATTAGTAGAAACTAATTAAAATCCAGGCTAATAGCTAGAAAAAGAATACATTATTATGAGATTTTGGAATTCATTATATGTCTGTACTAATCCAACAGGATCTATCCTGGCTCTGCAGTTTCTAATCTAAGTGACAGATCTCATAGTGATAGCCAAACAGCTAAGAGTTGGCCTTTTGGATTGCTAATGACCATTTTACTCTAAGCTATTTCTGCTTTCATAGGTTCACCAGAAGTGTTCTTTTCTCAGAATGTGTTGCAACAGCTCTCTTTCAAACACAGTATGTAGGACAGAGTCTTTCAATTGAACATCTTTTAATTCTATTGTATGGTGGTGATGCATTATCTTCCAATGCATTGTGACATTAGTGCTTTGTAGCATGAAGCTTAAATTAGCCTTACTCAGTCCTTTACTTTTGTAGTTGGTTTTTTTTAAGGGCTTATTCTTTTTGCCTGCTTTATAAAGACTCTTTAGCTAAAGAGCTGTAGTATTGCAGGTAAATGGTTTTGCTAGTAACTTTCTCTTAAAATCATAGAATCAACCAGGTTGGAAGAGACCTCCAAGATCATCCAGTCCAACCTAGCACCCAGCCCTGGCCAGTCATCTAGACCATGGCACTAAATGTCTCATCCAGTCTTTTCTTGAACACCCCCAGGGATGGTGACTCCACCACCTCCCTGGGCAGCCCATTCCAGTGGCAAATAACTCTGTCAAAAACTTCCTCCTGCTCATAAAATAATGTAAAATAGAATTCTAAATTATAAAATTTAATTCTCATTAAAATTGGTAGCACCTTAAGAATTTCAGGTCCCTGTGGACATTGATGAGAGTTTCTGACAGGAAGCAAAAATTATCAATGGAGAAAATTCTAGGCTGGATTCTCTGGTTTGTGGCATAGGTAGTCCAGTTTAACAGATGGGTAGGATGGGAGAGATATGAATAAAGGCTAGAATATTTATTTTTCTGGCTTTAGACTGATTGAATGTAGGTTATCAGGTATGGTACATTCAAGGAAAGCTGCATATGTAATAATCACAGAATCAACCAGGTTGGAAGAGACCTTCAAGATCATCCAGTCCAACCTATCACCCATCCCTATCCAATCAACTAGACCATGGCACTAAGTGCCTCATCCAGGCTTTTCTGGAACACCTCCAGGGATGGTGACTCCACCACCTCCCTGGGCAGCCCATTCCAATGGCAAATTTCTCTCTCTGTCAAGAACTTCCTCCTAACATCCAGCCTATACTTCCCCTGGCACAACTTGAGACTGTGCCCCCCTGTTCTATTGCTGGTTGCCTGGGAGAAGAGACCAACCCCCGCCTGGCTACAACTTTTGGTTATGCTTGGGCCCCATCTTAGGGTATGAGTGGAGTGTATATACTTCTCTCTGGCTTATGCAGATGGCTGTTTATGCAGTACAGATGAGGATCAAATACTCTGCTTTTTTTCACTTCAATCAGGGGCCACAACCCACATAGGGAAAGATGTCTAGACAGAACTGAGGCAACTGGATTCAGGTCTCATTAGCATCCTGAAGCAGCTACCTCTTGGTCTAGCATCTAGCAGACTAATTACTAGCAGAGGGTGCAAAGCACAGCTGTAGTAATGACCTCATCTACTTTATTCAGAAGTAGACAGCTACATTTTTTCACTGGCAAGAATTTCCTGGTGACATTTACAATGAATCTATTTGCAGCTAAACTGTGTATTGCTTGTGGTCTGCCTCTGGTAGTCAAAAAGACACATCTGCCTAGGGGAAGCTGGTAAAAAGCATTCCTGGCTTGTTTTAGCCAAGAAGATACAAGGCCAAGTGTAAAGTCCTGCACCTGGGTCGGTGCAATCCCAGGCACAGATACAGGCTGGGTGATGAATGGCTGGAGAGCAGCCCNAGACAGCTACATTTTTTCACTGGCAAGAATTTCCTGGTGACATTTACAATGAATCTATTTGCAGCTAAACTGTGTATTGCTTGTGGTCTGCCTCTGGTAGTCAAAAAGACACATCTGCCTAAGGGAAGCTGGTAAAAAGCATTCCTGGCTTGTTTTAGCCAAGAAGATAAGACAAATGGAAGACATGTGGTTTTGGACCTTTTAGTCAACCTGTGGAGGATGCTGTCGGCGGAGGGCATAGACACAGGCTTTGCCAATCAATCATGAGTCGTCACTATCAGCATAACTTTGTCTCATTTCAGACAAATTTAAGCCTTTGATTTAAGTTTGTTTCCCTATCAAGTTCAGGGGAAAGAACGAGCTCTGCTATACTCCAGTGAAAAGATTGAAGTTACATAAACAATACTGCATATGTTTAGCACACTGGCAAACAGGCCTGTGTCCAGGTGCAAGATTTGGAGCTGTTTTGCTCGTGTCCAGGAGGTTTGATGGAGGAGGCTTGCACTGACTGTTGAATCTCTTTGAAGCTGTGGCCTTATGCCAGTGAAAATTGTCACAGCTGTTCTTTAAGTATTTATGTTTTTAATGAGAGACCATGTAAAATCCAGAGGCTGAGTCACACTATGGAGTCCTTTGGAGTTCTCAGTAAAAAAAAAGTTCCATTCTGGAAGGACATAAAAAAGAAACTGTAATTTTTAGCTATTCCCTCCATCCCTCCCGTGCCACAGGCAGACCTTGTAAACAATGCAATTTAGAGGCTGTCCTCAGATGCAGCAGAACTAGCATAGATTTTTGGTCTTTATTTGTCATGTTAAGAAGATTTCTGCTGTGAACATTGGCATTTCTCTATTACATGGGCTGGCTGAGGTCCAGAGTGAGTTGAACTTAGAATACTTTTTATTTCTTTTTATTTTTACAGTAGAAGATGCTGCACACAAAAACAGGGAAGAAATCTGCTTTGTAATTTCTCCACTGTGTATGTATTTGAGTGAGCTCCTAACTCCTACTCCATTTGATTCTAAATTTCAGTTTTAATGAACCTAAATGTAAGCACACCCACAACTGCTATTATTTTGTGAGTGGGCACTATGCAAGATCACTAAAAAGTTACTGCTTTCCTCTAAAAAGTATAATTAGATCCAAACTTTAAACTTTAACTACCATAAATCTGACCCTAGATTCAAGCTTCACACAACTCTTAGGGCATCGCAGTAGTTTTTTATGCCTATAAGCAGTTTACTCCAGGATTATGTAGTATCACAAAACATATTTGGGGACAGAACTCTTGGTTGAAGTTGCAGAACAGAAACTAGCATCTAATTAACCTTAGCTGAGATAGAAAGTAGGTGCTTCTATTGTGCCGTGTTCTTTGAGTTTCTGGCCTATCAGCAAGAGTCTGAGTATAGATTCCACTTCTGTTAATCACAGCTCAGCATTTCAGTGTATTTGCTGAGATAGTGAGAGATCCAACCTAGAGATGCAGGCCTCCTCTTCCAGTGCCTGGTATACCTTTTGTTGTTATAAGTGATTCTGCCTGGATGTGACAAAACATTTGACAAGCTGGAGCAAGCATACCAGAACACAAAACAAAATGCAAAGTAGACTTTCACTTCAGGCAGTTCCAAAAAAGTATTTTACTCTCCTAGTGGCTTGTTTGAGGAGAAAATCTGATCTAGTTTGGTTAAAAAAATTAAGTTGTTCTGGTTCTTGCTAGTCAGAAGAGTTTGCACAGAGGTAAGCAACAGAAAACTGAGGCTCAGATCCTCAGTTGGTGCAGATTGCCGTAGTTATTCTGGCAGCAATTTCTGCTGGTGTATGCAGGTCCTAGGAAGCATTCAGCATAGTTTTGTCTTGCATCAGTAAGTAGTGTTTTGTCACTGAGACCCCTTATTCTCACAGCAGGGTGAAGCAGGTGGTGCAGTGGGATGTTCTGGTGTGATTCCAAGCTTCTGGTGCTCTTTGCTAGGCAGGTCATGCTGTTACAGTAGGGTCAAGTTACTTGTTCCATACTTTCTTGCCATCTTCATAAAAGCCGAAGTTTTCCACCTTTTTTATGAGGAGATTATTCTCTGGATTGTTTTCATAGAATCATTCAGGTTGTAAAAGGTCTCTGAGATCATCAAGTTCAGCCATCAATCCAACATCACCACACACACTAAATTGTGTCTGAAGATCCTTTTCTATGCATTCTTTCGAATGCTTCCAGGGATGCTGACTTTCATACCATCTCCCTCACAGTGTGTTTGTCTCACTCCTCATTCTTTCTCCTCCTCTAGAGATTTCAGCATAGCTAGATCAAGAGCTACTTCTCCCTCTGCCTGATACTCCCTCCTTGTTTTGCCAAGCAAGGTTCTGTTCTGGGTTCTTGGTAAAGAATATACATTCATCAAAAGAAGGTTATGGACTAATGCTCTAATTTGGAGTCATGCTAGACCCTCAAAGTCTTTCATTTCTTTCTGGTTTCACAAAACATTTACTGTTTCCCAGATTAGATTTAAACAAGGTCCAGGTCAGTAGACAGCAAATAAACATCTGGGAGAAGAGCACCACATTTAAGAGACAAAGTGATCTTCAAAAAAGAGATATTGGAAACGAGAAGGCTTTTAATTGTTCTTTCTGTCTGCCTCATTAGCTTGAGAAGGAAGGAATAAATATTGGATTTCCAGAGCAAAAGAGAAGACAAATATTTAATTGGTTTTGTTTACACTCAGGTCTAAAATGTGAGCATTGAAAAAAGCAAGGTGGATTTTATTGTGACAGGGACTGTTTCTGTGGTGTGTGGTACTGTGCATGTTGCATATGCCCAAACACTTGCCATGCCAGTTAGGAATTTAATGCCTAACCTACATCCTTCACTTCATAAACCCAGCTTGTGTTTTCTGACAGAGGAAATACATGAAATTTCTAGTCCTCCTTCTAGTTTCTAAACTTGTAAGCTTATGGGACTTGTAATCCTCAGAAATAGGGTAAGTAAAAATAAATCTGTCTAGATTAGTAAACCATAGGCTAGGATAATGATCTGAGATTGGTTGACCCTGTGTGTCAGCCAAAATGCTGTTTCTGATCACATTTATTGACAATCTGACATGCAGGTCAGAACTTAAAGTGCTTGTCAAATCTTTAATTTCCACAGAGGTAAATGTTTTCTAGAGAAGTTTTAAATGAGTAGCAGTATTAAGTGATAGAGAAGTGCTCAAATACAGAACATATAAGAGCTTAGATTAATTTTTGTCTTCTGTGTAATCATTTTAAGTGACTCAACTGATTGGTGTTTTTTTTGGATGTTGCTTGTTGTGGTGGTTGTTTTCTTTTTTCGTGTGGTGGTTTTTCTTTAGGTTTGTTTGTTTCTTGAGGTTAAGAGGTTATAGCTTAGAAAAATCTCACAGCATCAGTGCAGGAAGATTCATGCTCCTTTTTTTTTGACTCCTTTGAAGATTTTCCAACTATCCATAACTTTTAATTTAGTTTACATTCTTTTACTCCTATTATATACACTTATTTTGTTTGTTTATTATAGTGTGGACTAGTGGCAAGGCCAAGTAATGAAGCTGTTGAACTCTGCTGGTTAAAAGCTCCCTTTTCAGTTGTGCACAGCCTTGCCAAAATCCAATTGCCTGGTTTGAAATTTGTCATGTTGATTGCTTGCCTCAAGCAGAATTATTTTGGAAGAGTTCAGCAGAGTCATTGCAGTTGTTTCCAAAAATGAAGGCTGAACAAAATGCTAGCACAACTAACAATTAAAACCAAATTCTGGTGGCCTTTTTACTGCTTTGAGCCTTTGTAATTTTAAACAGAAGTCTGGGATGTGAGTGACTTTTCTGTGTTCAAAATTGGCTAAGTTATAAATGTTTAGAAAGAGAAGTCCCTATGTTTGCATGTGTTCAGTGAAGCAGTTAATTTTAATTTTTTTAATGAAAACTAGACATCACCAAGCCAAATTGTAAGCATGAAAACAAACCAACAACATCTTTGCAAAGCTTAAGGAAATTACAGTTTTCTTCAATTGCTGCCCCATACTTCTCTAAGTTATGCTTTGGCCAGGGTCTGAAACAAAAAGCTTGATAGTGCCCCTTCTATGTTCCCAAGAAACCACAGTTGCTTAGGAGGAAATGTACCTCTTCCCTTAAGAGCCAGTTGGTCACAGTAGGTGGAGCAGGGAGGTCAAAGGCTGGAATGACAAAGGAGTTTGGCAAATCTCATCCGGAAACTAGAACTGTAGAATATTAGGGAAGGTTTTATGGCACTGAATGGAACTTTAGACTGCAAGGGAGAAAGAGGAATATAACTTGAGATGGTGTGCTAGTTTGAGCCTAGCTAGAATGTTTTGGTGAGAAGAACTAGATTACAGCCTGTGAAAGGAAAGCAAGGCTGATGTCTACCTCGCTCATAGGCTTGCTGAGATGTATAAAACCAAAAAGCAAACATAGATAACATGCTCAGCACTTCTGCTGGGGAACTGCCTGAGCTGCATCTCTAACCTCACCCTCCATTTCTTTTCTAATCTACTTTGCTTCCTAACCCCCTGACCGAACCTCCATTCTTCCTTGGGACTGGGGTAAGGTTGAGAGGTGTAGGCGGAAGGTGAAGGGGCAGTTGGGAGCCCCTCCTGGGGACTCAGGTTTCTGGGAGGGGAGTTGTGTTTCTGTATTACCTTTTTCCTTAATACAGTATATATTTATGTATATACTGTAAATATCTGTTTGTACATTGTGCTAAGCTGTAAATAATAAGCTTCATTCAATTTCCAGAGCTGGCTGAGTCTAGTCTGGGTGATTTCCAAAGTGGGGGGAGCAGGGAACACCCAAACCATCACAGACGGGAAAAGGAGATCAGTATCCAACTTCTGTGAGATAGGGCTGATGTGGAATTCTGAGGTTAGGGGATGCCCTAGTACAGTTCTGGGGACTAGAACTAGCCAAATAAAGAGGTAGCATTGTCAAGGGCAAGTAGGAACCACACTAAGGACTTAAACTGTTGAAGAGAAGGGGCTAGCTCTGAGTTTATACAGGTGAGGTGGAACAGAAATAGCCACTGCATCTGAAGGCATCAACAAGTGATGAAATTCCTGAGCCTGCAGGTTATACCTTCATCCAACGTCTCATTGTTCCTATTCTGTCAGCAGTAGGAAACCTACTGGCAAAATCTGCAGCTCATCCCATTTCTTGCTGAGCCAAGTAGAGGACAACAGCCTCCTACCACTATCAGTTACCTCATTAAAACAAGAGGTCTGTGTGGTAGATCTAGTTCCAAGCAGCCAGGCTGAGAGCAATGTGGGTGTCCATATGTTGTAGCAGAAAATAGGGCTTTTTTATTTCTAATCAAGGAAATGCAGTGTGCTCCTAAGACTGAAAGTTGCAATGTCAAGATTTTGAAACAGGATTTTCTGGAAATCTGGAAAACTAACTGAATTAATTGCATGATGGTATCAGTGTAGTCTGTCATCTGTTAGTTTTTGCAAGATAGCTCCTATGTATGTAATAGACATACAACTGAAGCAGAAGGGAAACCTTTATTCCCTGCTCTCAGATTTTCATGTCAAATAGTCACATCTATTTCGTGTCAATACCTGGCACTGGGTTTTGTAACGCTCTAACTGCAGTTGCAGCACTTCACTAAATCAATGCCTCCTCTTCCTGATAAAATTGGTTTTAAATAGCCATTGCTGAAAGGCACAAGGTGAAAACTTAGTGAATTGAAAACAAAGGATGAATAGGGACCCTTATTTTTTTTTCCAGACAACCTCACATCGATAAGCTTGTTTATTTGTTCTGTTTTAAGATGGTTTTGTGTGCTTTGTATTGAAGACATTTTGTGTTTAAAGGCAGCCACTCCAACACCACCTGAATTTCAGGGAGATTCATGTCTCTAAGGATACAAAACATTTACATGAATTTGTAGCAAAGAATTTGTTTTTGCACCTTGGTGCGTATGGTGGTTTGGGTGTCCCCTACCCCTACACACTTTAGAAATCACCCAGACTAGACTCATCCAGCTCTGGAAATATGAATGAAGCTTATATTTACAGCTAGCACAATAGACAAGCAGATATTTACAGCTACATACAGAAATATACAAGGTAAAAAGGTAATACAGAAACACAACTCCCCTCCCAGAAACCTGAGTCTCCAGGAGGGGCACTCAACCACCCCCTCCCCTTCTCCCTACCCCTCTCAACCTTATCCCTGTCCCAAGGAAGAATGGAGGTTCGGCCAGGGGGGTTAAGAAGCAAGGTGAATCAGCCAAAGAAAATGGAGGGTGAGGTTAGAGACTAAGATGGAGTCCAGCCAGCAGCCCCAGCTCCCCAGCAGGTGAAGGGCAAAGAGCAAAGCTGAGAGTGAAGTGACTTTATTTATGTTTTGCTTTTTATTCTAATACATCTCAGAGAGACTATGAGGGAAGTAGACATCAACATTGTTTTCATTTCACAGCCTATGATCTAGTTCTTCTCACCAAAACATTCTAGCTAGCTTCAAACTAGCACATTAAGATTTACCATGTTAGGACTTCCTAATTCACTGCTTAAAAGTTATGTGGAGGGTTTTGTGGTTTTCTTTGTTTTGGTTTGATTTTTCTTTGGCTGGGATTTTTTTGTTGTGATTGTCCTTGGTGAAGGATCAACACCCACTCCTTATGTTTTAAATTAAAGCTCCCAAGCCAAACACCACCAACCAAAACCACCCCTGCCGAACCCTAACACAAAGAAACCAAACAAAAAATCAAACAATAAAAACAAGTCCTCCCCTCCCAAACAACAAAACCCCAACAAAAAAAACCAAATCAAAGCACCCACCAAAACAAACACCAAAAGTATCAAAAAACTCCAAACCACCAAACAGAAAACTCCCCAAACCAAAACCCAAACAACGATTGACTGAACATGTGTAGTGACTACCTGGCAAAAATTCCTGCCCAGCTTAATGCTGTTTATCTCTGTTTCATTGTCACCAAGTCATTTACACTTCTGTGGGCACAAAGGCAGTCACCGGGGACGGTGTTGTATACAGATGACCATTGCTTCCTCACTCATTCCTCAATCTTGAGCCCATGTATATGGTAAAGGTGGTTGGGGTTGACTGAGGGTGTTTTAGACGTGGTTGGGTGTGAACTCTGAGGAGGTGCTGCTGGACTGGAATGACAGGGAAAAAAGGGAGAATGGTCCCTTTTGGAGAAGACAGGCAATGCTCCAACTTGCTCCAGGTGAGTAAAGTGATTTGTTACAGCTCTGAGGGCTAGAAGGTAACTTGTGTGGAGGGCTAGTGTTCCTCCGGAACAGGAGGACACAGCCTCAGGCTGCGCCGGGGGAAGTTTAGGCTCGAGGTGAAGAGAAAATTCTTCACTGAGAGAGTCATTGGACACTGGAATGGGCTGCCCAGGGAGGTGGTGGAGTCGCCGTCCCTGGGGCTGTTCAAGGCAAGGTTGGACGTGGCACTTGGTGCCATGGTCTAGCCTTGAGCTCTGTGGTAAAGGGTTGGACTTGATGATCTGTGAGGTCTCTTCCAACCTTGGTGATACTGTGATACTTCATAGCCAGTGCAGAGTTTCAAGCTTGCACAACTTTTCTTGTGTCCTTGGTGTGCTGTGTAGGTTTGCTAAGTCAGTATAAGACCATTTTCTTTCCTCTGTTCCATAACCTTGAGATACAGAAAAAAGAGCTAGGAATATGGCCCCACCTTCTCCTTTCACTGTGACTTTATTGGAAAACCATGCTGGCTTTTACCAACATTAAAAAAAAGTGGATGCTGCTGCTCCTTGCTATGGCCCTGAGAACAAGCCCACCGCAACCCGACCTTAATAATCTACACTTCAGTAAGATGCTTGTCAGAACACGTAGCTGCAGTTTCATAGGGCAGTAGCCCCTCTGCTCTTTATCTGAAATAGCATCAAATTAAAAAGAGGGTATTGCTCAATCAGTGCTTGGGACCTAGAAGGTTTGGAATTTTACTTTTTTGAGATGAGGAAAAAGGGGGAAAAACACCCACAAAGTAGGATTTGAAGTACTGTCTACTGGCTTTGATGTCTGAACTTGCTCATTAATCTTTGCTACTTTGAAAAGGCTTGGAAAATTACATTACCTTATACCATCAGTCGTCACTCAATAAATACAGATGCTAAAGTCACGGACGAAAAATCCCTCAGAGCTTTGGTATTGACTGGTTAGAATTCCAGGCTTTAGCCTCACAATACAGTAACCTTCTATAAGTAATGAGCAAGCTGCTGAGAAGGACAATTTGCCCTTCTGGATTCATTCCCTGCTCTTTCACAGAAGCTATTAATTGCTGGTTTTTACTCCCTTATGCTAAGCAGTAAATTGTCCTATGTGCCAATAAGATCTTTTCTATTGCTTTATGAGAGGAAGTTGTGGAAGAACAGAGCTTGTGTTCTGTCTCAGAGCCAATAGTCTTATTTACCCTAGCATCAGTTTCTAGAGTAGGTGAGGGGAAAGAAAAAAAAAAAGACAAGGATTTGTGAGGGGTTTATTTCTTCCATTATGAACTGATGGAGCAGTAAGTTGGATGCTTTGGCATTTAAAGGAGCACAGGTTTATTCTTGTTCTGTAAGATCAGAATTCTATATTATGTGCCTGTCAGCTAAGATTTCAGCACAGAAGCCACTCCTTCTTATTACCCATAGGGTGCTGTGCAGGACCTAGGAGGGAGAGAGGACTTGTGTTGGAGCACTACTAGGAGGTAGTCACTATGGTTTTCGATGCGCTTGATGCAGACTATAATCTCATGTCAGTGGGGGCCTTCCTTCTCTTGGGTCAGCAGTGAGAAACACGCATAGCAACAGCTAAAGCATGGCTAGCTATCATTTTTAAAGGTGTTTGTCTTCTTCAAGTACCTCTGGTACTGGATATGACCCAGGTACACCAGATTCTCTCTTTTTTTAACTTGATGTAGTCTCAGTCCTGCAGCCTACTAATGGCTGCCCTTAATACATGCTGGGTGTGCAAGGTTCCTTTGAACATCTCCACTCTCCAGCAGAATGGCACCAGCTGTCACTTCGCTCATTATTAGCTAAATAGCAGAGCAGAGGGTTGATGTTTGCAGTACCTCGAAAGTTCAATTACAATTCTCACAGCAACTGTCATTTGGCTGCTTGTTCATATGGGAAGCATTTGATATTGCTTGTTGTGGTGTTAACTGCAATCCCTTATTAGGGAAATCTAAAGTCTTACTGACATGTGCTTAAAAGTCCACGAGGCTTTTGAGTGTGAAATAGTCACTCCATAGCATGCAGACACACATGCATGGATGAAGATTTGTTATCCTTGAAATAATTTTAAAGGCTAGCAAGAGGTGCTGATACAGGGTTGTTTTGTCTGTTCAAGTATATATTTATAAAAAGAGAAATGTATGCAGAATGTTCTGTCAGCTCCTGAGGGAACTTGAGAAGATCCAGACCAGCTGCACAACTGGCAATTGCACTGGCAATCTCAGCAGAGAGAACAACTGTGTGTTTTGACCTGCTATTGAGGGTGAGCTGTTCCGTCCTTGCTGGCAGAGGGGTGGAAGTGCACAGATGGAGTTAGTGTGAGAAGGTATGCCAGGCTTTACTTTCCTCCTTTCTGAAGCACATAAAATTTCTTGGCTGCTACAGTGTAGTACCTTTCATAAGGGATAAATAATTTATTTGATAAGCAGGAATTTCCTACGAAATAGCAAAGAAATGTGTTCATGTGAAATTCTATGATGTGTAGTTCAGCACAATTTGGGCTCAGGGAGTGATGTTCTTTTGTTTAAATATAGATACTTACAGCTGAACCAGTCACCCTGAGCTCCCTTAACAGAGAACTAGACAGTGTAGAAAGTGGATTCAAGTGTGAGATTCCTGCTATCCTAAAATGTCTACCTAATGTAGGTCAGATGAATGGTACCCTTGGAGTGCCTAATTTTTCCCACTTGGTTTCTTTCCNTCCAGGCCCTTCACCAGCCTTGCTGCCCTACTCTGGACACATTCCAGCACCTCAACATCTCTCGAATTGAGGAGCCCAGAACTGGACACAGTACTCAAGGTGTGGCCTGACCAGTGTTGAGTACAAGGGAAGAATAACCTCCCTCGGAGATGCTGCAGGATTCTCATGTAAAACTCCTGCAATGTTGGGGTTTTTTTTTGTGTGTTGAGTGGGTTTTTTTCATTTGTGTGGGGGTTTTGGGGTTTTTTTTGATTGTTTCCCCCCATTTTTTTCCTTTTGGGGTTGTTTTGTTTGCTTGTTTTTTCTTTATGGTTGGATGTGATGGTATTAACTATCTTTTCCAACCTAAATTGATTATATGTTTCTACATTAGAGGAGCCCTTCTCAGAAATTGGACAGAGCTTTTTATTCATAATCCAGGCTTTAAATGTTTGGCCTGATGAGCTTCTGCACAATATGTAAGATGGATTTCCAAATGACTGTTGGATAAGACAGCCTGGAATGACAACACCCTGCAGCATATAATTCCTTATGCTCTTCCAAAGCTGTATTGCCGTAGTGCTGTTTCAGTGCTATCATGCATTCTCATGAAGTGCTCTGTTCTTACTAAGAAAGTTAAGCAAACCAGCCTGCAGGGGAAATAAACATATAATATGGCTTTTTGTGTTCAGTGGAGACACAGTAAATTCAAATTAATGACTCTGTTCAGACAGTAGCCCAAGCAAAAGAAAACCAACAGAAATTACCCAGAACCCTTCTGCCGCAGAATTTCACTGTTTTCTGGTGGAAAACTACATCTGGGTAACTGCTTGCAAGGGTCAGAGGCATTAAAATCTGGTACCTTTTGTGAGGTAATTTCACTATCCAGAGCATTCAGCAAGACTACTGGCCAGACAGCAGCAATCCAGCACTGGTTGCACTTATGGATGCTGGAGCAGAAGTTACAAAACTAATTGGTGTGGGAGCATGTAAGCTCTACCAGCAGGCCAACTCTCATAGTAAATTGAGGTCTATCAGAGAAGGAGGTGGTTGGGGCCCCATTCCTGGAGATATTCAAGGTGGAGCTTGACAGGGCTTTGGGCAACCTGATCTAGTTGAGGATGTCTCTTCTGACTGCAGGGGAAGGTTGGACTAGACAACCTTCAGAGGTCCTTTCCAACCCAGCCTGTTCTATGATTCTATTGGAGAGTATGCTAGCCTTTGTTCAAACTGTGAGTGAAGTACCTTGGAGCTACTCCAGAAGCCTAGGTGTGATAGCCATTACATCTCTGGGACTGTACTGATAGCATGCATTTGGTCTTAGTGTTAAACTTTCTTTTGTCAAATGCACTCCTAAAAGAACCTCTTAGAGCACAATTGTTCAGCTCAGCCTTTGGGCAGTTTTTTTCTGTTCCTAAAGGACTGCAGATGCTACCTCAGGCATTTTTACCCTTATGAGTTCCACTTCAATCTGCGAGACTTTGTAAGAACGGTTCAGCTAGCCTCACAAAACCCCCCAGCTTGGCAGATAGTGCAAGATGTTAAAAAAAAAAAACAACCCAAAACAAACCCCACTTTAAAGTAGTGTCTCTTTCGTTGTGGTAATCTGTCCAAGTTATTACCCTATTACCAGCCTTGAGCAGTACCCATGTTCATGTGAAAAAAAAAGGTGCTATGTTTGAATGTATTTTATTTCTTGCATTTTATCTATGCAGGTAAGTAAATGCTCTTACAAATAATATTATTTACAAGGTGCCTTTTGGTTGCCTTTCATAAGGCATAGAAGATACTGAAATGTCTGCCTAAGAGTATAACATTGCATGGCAATGTTCAGTTCTTCTACTGCTCACTGCTGAGCATGTGGTTAAATACTTTGCAATTTGTAGCTGGTGATGGATTTTACAAGAGGAGAATATTTTCTCACTGTGACTTTTATGTTCTCATGTAATAGTTTTAGTTATTGTGAACACGTAACTGCCTTAGTTGCTAGCAAAGATCTGTCAATATACAATGACACCTAGAAACTGCCCTTATTTTCCACTTTGAAGATGAACAGGGCAAAATTTCACTCTGCTTTTTCTTCATTTTATGTCTGAAGAGAAACACTTTCTGACTCTATGCCACACTTCTTTTGATTGACTCCTCTCCTTTTCTTCTGAGTGACAGGTGTTCCCTATAACCTATGCCATCTTCCCCAGCTCATCTTGCTTTGGCAGTGCATGAATTTGAGCCCTCTTTTCTGCTACTTCTGTGTGGCATGTTGTGATCACTGCCATTTCTTGAAGTTTATTCCCTAGCTACTCTTACAAACTGCAAAGGAAGGGTGGGGGAGAAGCATCTCTGAAAAGTGAAGCCATTATGCAACACAAGGGAGGCAGAACCGTGTGGGAAGACAAATACCTCTCTTTCGCATTTTCCTTGCAAGAGCTCAGGTACTATTGGTCATCACACAATTAATAGGAAGTGCCAGGGATGCTGGTTCAGCCACCTCCTTGAGGAGACTATTCCAAGTGTTTGATAACTCTGTATCTGGTCTACACCTCCTGTGGTGTGATGCAGGGCCATTTCCTCCCATCTTTCCTCTCACTAGAGAGAAGCCAGTAACACCCAGCTTGCTACAACCTCTTTTTGGGTGGTTGCAGAACAATAAGGCCTCTCATCAGCCTCCTTTTCTCCAAATTAAGAACCCCAGTTGCCTCCTCCCTCCTCAAAAGGCTTATTCTCTGGTCTCTTCAACAGCTGCTTTGTCCTTCTCTGAATCCATTATAGCACATCAACCTCTTTCTTCTAGAGAGGGCTCAAAACTGAAGACAGTACTCAAGGTGTAGCCTCAGCAGTGCTGAGTGCAAAGGGCAATCATTTCCCTCCTCCTGCTGTGCATGCTATTCCTGATACAGGCCAGCATGCTGCTGGGCTTCCTGGCCACCTGGGCAGATTGCTGGCTCATATTCAGGCAGCCATCATTCAATACCCCCAGGTCCTTCTTAGCCAAGCAGCTCTGCAGCCACTCGACATTGTATGGGGTTGCTGTGGCCCAAGTGCAACACTTGACCTTATTGGATCTCATACAGTCAAACTCAGCCCATCTATCTAGCCTAGGTGCTCCAGCCCTCTCATCATCTTCGTGGCTCTCCTCTGGACTCGCTCCAGCAGTTCTATGTCCTTCTTGTGTTGGGGGCTCCAGAACTGCACACAGTACTCCAGGTGGGGTCTGACGAGAGCAGAGTAAAGGGGGAGAATCACCTCCCTTGCCCTGCTGGCCACACTGCTCTTGATGCAGCCCAGCACACAGTTGCTGTCTGGGCTGCATGTGCACACTGCTGGCTCATGTTGAGCTTTTCGTCAACCCAAACCCCCAGGTCCTTCTCCTCAGGGCTGCTCTCAGCCATTCCCCACCCAGCCTGTATCTGTGCCTGGGATTGCACCGACCCAGGTGCAGAACCTTACACTTGGCCTTGTTAAATGTCATGAGGTTGGCCTGGGCCCACCCCTCCATCCTGTCCAGGTCCCTCTGGATGGCATCCATTGATAGATACTGACGACGTCTAGCCCTGAGAAACACCACTTGTGACCAGCCACCAGCTGAATTTAGTTCCATTCACTACCACTTTTTAGGCCTTGTCATCCACCCAGTCCTTTACCTGGCAAATGTGCACCCATCAATGTCATGAGCAGACAGTATCTCCAAGAAGATGCTGTGGGAAATGGTGTCTAAAGCTTTATTAAACTCCAGGTAAACATCCACAGCCTTTCTCTCATCCACTAAGTGAGTCACCTTGTCATAAAAGGAGATCAGGTTGTCAAGCAGGACCTGCCCTTCCTGAATCAAGAGGTCTGCTTTCAATCCCTTTGCCTGTGAGGTAGGGTCCTGGCCAGGAGATATGGCCACAGTATCCAGGCAATGCCTAGCAGAGGGTTAGCTGTGACAGTTACCCATGGGCTGAATATTATTACATCTTCTAGAGAAGCTGTGGATGGTGCCTGAGCCATACTATGGCCTTGGGTAGTATGGGTACAGCAGCACAGCCTGGGAGGCATCCTTGAAGTTCTATTGTTTTTATTACCGAAGACAGTTTTGTAAAGGTCGTAGTACTGAGAGGTGGTGTAGTTTATTGTTCTGCATTTGTAACCACGTTTGGGTTCCCAGCTATGACTTGGAGTGCCTGAATGCTACCATAATAGGAAAGCAACTGATCATTATTAATCAAGTGGTTGGCTAACAAGGGAAGAGGGTAGCTTGATTCATGCACTGATGAAATGTGGCTCTTTCCACAGTTGAAGAGTAAAGCTTAAAGGCACAGTGTTTACTGAGAGAGTGAGAACTGCAAAGTGCACAGGAAATTAAAACATATCATAACAATTTATAACCTGTAGCCAGCTGGGGGTTGGTCTCTTCTCCCAGGCAATCAGCAACAGAACAAGGGGACACAGCCTCAAGTTGTGCTGGGGGAGGTATAGGCTGGATGTCAGGAGGAAGTTCTTCACAGAGAGAGTGATTGGCATTGGAATGGGCTGCCCAAGGAGGTGGTGGAGTCGCCGTCCCTGGAGGTGTTCAAGAAAAGCCTGGCAGAGGCACTTAGTGCTATGGTCTAGTTGACTGGCTAGGGCTGGGTGCTAGGTTGGACTGGATGATCCTGGAGGTCTCTTCCAACCTGGTTGATTCTATTCTATTCTAATTTCCATTTAAAACTTGGCTGAGGCATTAGGAATTGCATATATACAGCTGAAGAAAGTCTCCTGTAACTTGGACTGAATTTATGAGCATGATCATGACACTGTCTTCTGAAGGATAGGACTTAGAAGTGTGTTATCCCTGCAGGTAGGGTGCTGCAGTGACAGAGGAACCTGGCTGTTCCAGGACTTGAACCCCAGCACCATTTCCATTTACCTCCCAAAGGTTTCCATTTAATGAAAACAAAAAAGGTAAACTGCCAGTCAGCCTAGCACTCCTCAGGTGCAGTTTTAGATAGTGCAAGATGAGATTATGCAGATGATGGCTGTTTTCATTTGCTCGGTTTCTTGTTAAACTTCCACAGAGTTTAATCCCCATGTGAGGATGTGAATTACAGCCTCCTTTGTGCCCAAAAATACCTTGTGGATCCCAGTCCACACTTATGTGCTTGTCTATGCACCAGTTACGCACTTGTAAGCCGTTTAAAAAGTCTGTAAGTGATTGATTTTTTTGGAGCTGAAAAATGATTGCTTAAATAATGTTAGCATTTAAAGGAAAACAATATTTGTTTCTATTAATTGTTGAGCAAAACCAATTCATCTGTAGCTGACTATGAGTTAGTGGAAGATACAATTATTGTCAACTGAATTTTATTACTGTTCCTTTCTGTTTTGTTGTTATCCCAACGTACATAATTTTGTGCTGCTTGGTTTATCTCATGACAGAAAAAATATTGCTGCTTTCCTACATTACTGCAACTACAAAAAAAAAAAAAGCTTAATCAGACACATAGTCTCATGCTGCAATGGTTTAGGAATCATACAAGAACAACTACAGTAAAACTATAACAATAAAAGTAATTTGTGATGCCAACGCTGCCTTACGAAAGTAAAGGTCAGTTTGAAGAAGAAAGGATTCTAATTGCCAAAGGAAGTCATCTTCTTTATACCAAATTGTAATGTAGAGTTTAATAAGAGGTTAATTGTTTTCTGGCTTACTTTGAGTGATTTTTTTTAAGGCACTGGTTGGTGTAGTTGAGTAAAGAATAGCTGCTACAATTAATTTGATCACTAATGATAACATTTGCCCTCACACTGTGCTTCTGAAGCTGCAGGAGACTGCTGAGGTCCAGGGTTTGCCACTCAGTTTCAGAGGTGATTGCTGTGTGGACATTACAGTTCTACTGACCATGGAAAATGAACACCCTCAATAAACCCATAACCTTCCTCACCATTGACTGATACCCATCCAGAGCAGGCAGCTTTTGAGTTTGAAAGGTGAGCTTTGAATGTCTGATTTCATTATGGACTAAAGAAACAAGAACAAATGTAGTGATCTAGCCCTTGCCTCAAAATGACTATTTCAGTCTGCAACATTCAGGTCTTTTGCAGATGTCTGGTAAATTGAAGGCACAAGACACAAGGGCTTTAAATTGCTCTGTCATTCTAGGACAGCAAGAACAAAATTTCATGGAGTTTTGTGTTGCACCATCAACAACATGCATATGGGAAAAAAGGAAACCCCAAGAGGTTTGTGCCTAGATGCTAGCTCTGGAGGCAGACAGAGCTAGCAGAAATGCCAATAAAATCCTGATGCAGTAAGATCATTCAAGACAATGGGAATTTTCCATCACACCAGCAGCATCATGGAGGTCTGTTTCTCAACATTCTTAGGTACCATGCCAATGAGTTTCTATCAGCCCACTGTGCTATAAGAGGCTTCTCATACAAATTCTCTTTAGATCATTCCAGGTGCTGAGGCAGAGTCCTCACAGCAGCCTGCCTCCCCAGACCACAGCTGTAAGCCATATATACCAAGATAGTGAGGTTGCAAACCCAATGCAGTGCTCAGTGCCCTGGCAGCTGTTTGTTTGTTGATACTACAGAAAGCAAGAAACTGTACTTGTTTGTGCTAGTTTGAAGCTAGCTAGAATGTTTTGGTGAGAAGGATTAGATGACAGGCTGTGAAAGGGAAACAATGGTGATGTCTACTTCACTCATAGGCTTGCTGGGATGTCTAAGAACAAGCCATAGATAAGGCATTTGGGCACTGCCTGGGCTCTGGGCTGCATTTCTCTCTAACCTCACCTACGGTCTCTCTGATTAATCCACTTTGCTTCCTAACCCCCCCTGGCCGACCCTCCATTCTTCCTTGGGGCACAAGGCAATGTCTGGAGTAAGGTAGAGGGGTGGGAGAAGGTAGAAGGGCAGTTGGGAGCCCCTCCTGGGGACTCAGGTTTCTGGGAGGGGAGTTGTGTTTCTGTATTACCTTTTACCTTGTGTATTTCTATCTATAACTGTATATGCTGTAAATATCTGCTTGTATATTCTGCTAGCCGTAACTATAAGCTTCATTCCAATTTCCAGAGCCAGCTGAGTCTAGTCTGGGTGATTTCCAGAATGTGGGGGGGCAGGTAACACCCAAACCATCACATTGTTGAGCATTTTATTCAGGGGAAGAAAAAAAAATCTAAGAAATACAGGAAAGGCAGCAAGAGTCAAATTAAGGGTCTCTTCTGCAGGCAGATACTACCTTCCTTTCTTCTCTTGAATTGGCCAATGTCCACCCACTCCCTCGACACTGCCGTTTTTCATCTGCCTAGTAAAATGAATCTACTGGAGAGAAAGAGGGTGACCAAAGCAAAGGCTTAGAGCCAGCCTGCTGGGTAATGTGGCCCTGGCACTGACTGAAGACTTTTTATTCAGAAGTAGGCTGTTTCCTTTCTTCATCCATAAGGTCAGGTCTGGTGTTATTTTAACTCTTGCTCAGAATCAAAAGGCTAGATTGACTACCCTAAAAGAAGACAGCATCTTCTCTCATCTCTTCACCTCTCAATTAAATACCAAAGGGGAAGAGAGGCCATAACCATTCTAGATTTTCAAACTGGTACCTGTAAGGAGTAAAATTTGGCCTCCATACATCTAAGCACTCACACGTTTTCTTTAGTTGGCTGGTTGCTTTGTGGAGCCTAGTCAGAGAAAATGGTTCTTTCCATCACATAAAGATAAAGAATGCTCCACTTGAATGTCAACATTCATGAGAGTCCTGCCCATGTTGGTCCTCTTTAATTAGGGACTGTTCTGCCTCATTGGGCCAACTGGTATAATAGCTTGGGATCAGAGTAGCATAAAGATTGTCACAGCTTGAATAATCTTATGAGCAGTGGGAGGTAATGATCCTGCCTGAAGCAAAATGCTGCTTCCAGCATGTTATGGGGCACTGTGATTCTGTCCCACACTTCATTTAGTCCTCTTCCACATGCTGTAGTTTAGCCCCTGAAAAATGCAGTATTTTAATGAGTATACTCCATCTTTAGTATGGTGTCATAATTCCTGTTAGATGTGGGTTGGTTGAGCAGAGGAGAGTGGAGGATAGCACTTAAGACATGAAATGCCAGTTAGAGGCTCCTGCCTATGCAATTTTTCATGCTGAGTGTTTTCCAGAAGGTGACAAGCAATCTTCATTTCATCTAGAGGATGGAGAAATTCTGAGAAGTGAGTCCTCTCTTCTCTCAAGTCCCTTCCATCAGCTTTTGCTCTTCCATGAATGCTTTTAGGAAAGACTAGTCTGTTTAGCCCGTGTTCAAAGGTCACAAAAGAGTGCTTTAGGCTTTTGGCCCATATGGAATAAGCAATGTTTTCTTTTTCCAGTCTTGTCACAACTCATTTTACTTTATAGATGAAAAGCAAATGAAAGAAATAGCTGAAGGCATATTTGTGAATAATTACACTTGCACCACACTACTTGAGAGTTTGCTGGGCAGATTTGTGTGTAAGATTTGATTGTTTTCCTTGTTACAGGCAGGTTCATTATCCATCCAGTGTTTGCAATGGATTATGAGGCACTGTAGCAGGTTATGGAGACAGCATTCTAATGATTCATCTGGAAGTGGAATAAATAGATCTTTTTTCAATTGCAGCGATGTGAAATGAGTTTTCAGGATGTTAGATTTGTAAAGCAGCTAATTAGATGCTGTTTCAGGCTTTCCTACTGGGATGACTGTTGCACATACTGCAGTAAAATCTGCACCCAGCAAGCTGTCTCAGTCTTTAGTCCTGCAAAGTAGTCTGCTGCTGGGACATGGTGTGCTTCTTATGATGGTTGAACTCACTAAGCAGTTGATGTGATCCAAGGGGTTTGTTCCACTGTGACTCAGATTTTCCTGAATTAACACATGGCCAGAGTCAGTTCATGATAAACATATGATTGTGAAAAAAATCATCATCATTTTTTTTCTTATGGACATTCTCTGTTGGCCTGTGATTGTTCTGTTCACTTCCTCTGATCCAAACTCAGCAGGGACCAGGGACATGTACTGACTCCCTTGGCTTGCATATTCAGAAGGAGAGTCACTATCTGAGGGAACTGGGGCTACACATGAAAAAATCTTTCAGAGAAAACCCTGACATATCTGAGTGTGGTAAGAAAGATTAAAGGTTTTGCTTTTTGTGGTGCTGCTGAAGCCAAATACTCTCAGAATGCAGAAAGTGCAGGCCAGTGTTTATTAACCCTTTTTTTCTTTCTGAGTCCCTCAAAATGACAAGCAGCTTGTTGGCTGAAGTGTACTGACAAGAGCCTTGTTCCATCTAGTTTTCTCATGTGAGTCTGTGGTAGTCCAGGGATCCTCAGATATCCATCTAGTTTTCTCATGTGAGTCTGTGGTAGTCCAGGGATCCTCAGATATCCATGTGAAAGAAGAGCACTGATACAGGCAGCCCAGAGAGATTTTGGAGCCTTCTTCTCAGGAGACTTTCAAAATCTGCCCAAACGTGTTCTTGTGAAGCTGCTTTAGCAGGAGGTTTGGCCAACATGATCCCTAGAGGTCCCTCCAACCCTTACCATCTGTGAAATCTGCACTTGAGCTAGAAAGTGAAGATATCAATAAAAGTATATCTGTGTGTGTGTGACTGAAGATGAGAAGGGGATCCAGATCTGTTTGTACTGGTGCATAAAGGTAGCTTGTTACTGGACAGAATGGCTGTCCCTTGCAAGTAGGAATCCTAAAAAGCAAGTCCAAGAGCAAAGCCTGTACAAGTGCTCTGGCCTGCTGAGAGTCAAAGTTTTCTGGTTTTTCAATTGCTTCCAAGCTTGTAATCTCTTGTAAAAGGAAAGCTAAGAGTGGAACACAATGAATGAAAGAGGGACATTTATCTGGGTTTGCTTTCATCTCTCTGTATAAATTGTATTATTTTAGCATTCAAATTCAATAGCTGGATATTTGAGATGTTGTGAGTAAAAGCTACTGTGACATAGGTGCATTTATAGTATGAAGGGTACAAAAAAGCTTTTAGTCACTCATATTGATGCATTGAGGTCATCTCTAGTCTGTGTAAGCCCTGAGCACAGGCTGAGTTTTCACTCTAATTAAATGGGTCAACTCTTTAGTCATAAAATCATACACTCATAGAACAGTGTATGTTGGAAGGCTCCTTAAAGATCACCTAGTTCCAACTCCATTTCTGTGAGGGATTGCAACCTGTGCTCTCCACTCTATATAACCAGTAAAATAAACCCAGTGTAGTTAGTGGGGTGTGGTATATTAGTAAGGCTGCCTCTAGTAAAGCTGCTCAAGGTAAAGGTTGACATCTTTTTTTCCCTTAGCCTAGACAAAGCCAAAGAAGGCACACCACTTAATTATCTCTCCAGACAGGCAATCCATCTGTTAAAGTGTCTGTGTTGTGACAATTATCAATGGAGAAGATTTTGAGGAGAACTCCAAGAAAATCCAAAATTTAGGAAATTTAGACAACATGGGCACTGGGGTCATGTATATCCTCAGCAAGTTCGTGGAGGACACCAAGCTGGGGGTGTGGTTGACATGCTGGAGGGAAGGAATGCCACCTCTGGATGGCATCCTTATGGATAGTGGAACCTTGACAGACTGGAGATAGGGGCCTTCATGAAATTCAACCAGGTTCTGCACCTGGGGCAGAACAATCCCAAGCACAAATATAGGCTGGGTGACAAGTGGGTGAGAGCAGCCCTGCAGAGAAGGACTTGGGGATGCTGGTTGATGAGGCGCTTGATGTGAGCCAGTAATGTGTGCTGGCTGCCCAAAAGGCAAACCATGTCCTAGGTTGCATCAAAAGATGTGTGGCCAGCAAGTGAAGGGAAGTGATTCTGTCCCTCTGCTCTGCAAGACCTCACTTGAAGATCTCCACCCAGTTCTGGAGACCCCAACACAAGAAGAACATGGATCTATTGGAGAGGGTCCAGAGGAGGCCTTCAGAGATGATCAGAGAATTGGAGCACCTTTCCTATGGGACAGGCTTAAGGGAGTTAGGTCTGTTCAGCCTGGAGAAGAGGAGGACACCTTACAGTAGCCTTCCAGTACCTGAAGAAGCGTATCTGTGAGGTCTCTTCCAACCTTGGTGATACTGTGATACTGTGATACTGTGATACTGTGATACTGTGACTATTTATAAGGACACATGGTGATAGGACAAAGGACAACAGTTTTAAACTGCAGCAGGGTAGATTTAGATTTGACATCTGAAAGAAGCTTTTTCTATGAGGGTGGTGAGACACTGGAACAGGTTACCCAGAGAAGTTGTAGAAGTTTTGAAGACCATGCTGGATGAGGCTTTGAGGAACCTGGGAGGTGGCCCTGCCTAAGGCTGGGGTTTGGACCTAGATGATCTTTAAGGTTCTTTCCAACAGAAGCCATTCTAGGATTCTAAGATACTCCATCCAGCTATTTTCAGTTTGAAACAGTACTTAAAGCTCTTTAGCTTTAAGTCTATGTATTTTGCCATATGTTCTTCATGTATTCAAACATTCATACGTGTGTATAGAAGGAGAGATACAGGCATAGGGAGAGAAAACCCAGAAGTATGTCATATACATTATATGCAGCTGATATGCATGTTGGTTTATAATGTACATTATGTATATATCTGTAATCTCCATAGTTCTATGCCAGATGTAAACTGATAATGAATTTCTTCATTACAGAAGTAATGAAGAAAGATTTCTTCATACAGAAATATCTTGTCCCTTTTAAACATTGCTAATTTCTTGATCTACAAATCTAAGTCATGGCTGAAAACCTCTCATCCTAGATTTTTTTCCTTAGTGATGGGAAAAAGAAAACTACAGAAAGTGTTTGCAGGGAATTTTGGGGTTGATTTCAACAAGAATGTGTCCAAAAGAATTCAGATAGATCTCAAGATATGGTAAATTATTGTAGATCTTCAGGTATGGTAAATTGTTGTAGTGCAATTGATTTTTAAGGCAGTGATGCCGATTCACATCACCAAAGATTAACTGGCCTAGAAATTCAGATGTAAAGTTATATTAAGTGCTGGGTTTTCTTGAGTCTATAAAATCTTAATGTAAGATTGCTGAGTCACTACTGCAAGGTAACGTACTGCTGAGGCTTGGCTGTAATAGGAAATGTGCTGTAAAAGCCAGATTTCAACGCAAGAGAGGAAACCAATTCTGTCTACTCATCCATCCGTCTGCCTTTCCCTACTGACATTTCCAAAGGACAAGTAATTTATATACTGTGAATCTAAAATTGATGCATAAACTCCGCTTTTGTTTTTTTCACAACTATTAGGACTGAGAGTTGTGGCTAGGAAGGAACCTAAACCTCAGAATGTTACAACAAAAACGAGGATAGAGCATCAAGCAATGAGAAGACACCTGTCTCATCAAAGCTGATTAAATGCTTATTACATTACTAGTACCATAATCTTCATAAATTATTTCTCCTTAAGAAATAAGATCATTTCTTCATTAGCAATGTGCTAGTTTGAGCCTAGCTAGAATGTTTTGGTGAGAAGAATTAGATCATAGGCTGAGAAATGAAAACAATGGTGAGGTCTACTTCCCTCACAGTCTTGCTGAGATGTGTGAAGAAGAAAGGCAAAACAAAGATAAAGTCACTTTGCTCTGCACTTGCTCTGGGGCTGGGCTCTCAGCTCCTTGCCTGCTGGAGAGCTGAGCCTGCTGGCTGAACTCCATCTTGCTTTCTAACCTCACCCTCCATTTGCTTTGGCTGATTTCACCTTTGCTTCTTAATCCCTCTGGCTGAGCCTCCATTCTTCCTTGGGACTGGGGTAAGGTTGAGAGGGGTAGGGGGAAGGGGAGGGGGTGGTTGAGAGCCCCTCCTGGGGACTCAGGTTTCTGGGAGGGCTGTTGTGTCTGTATTACCTTTTTACCTTGTATATTTCTGTATATACTGTAAATATCTGCTTGTACATTGTGCCAGCTGTAAATATAAGCTTCATTCAAATTTCCAGAGCCGGCTGAGTCTACTCTGGGTGATTTCTAAAGTGTGGGGGGGTGGGGGACACCCAAACCATCACAAGCAATATTATTCTTGTTAGAATAAGCTCCCTAATTCATTTCTCCTCAGGTGCTGATAGGCTGAGGGCAGACCTCATTGCTCTCTACAACTACCTAAAAGGAGGTTGTAGTGAGGTGGGAGCTGGTTGCTTCTCTCTAGTTTCAGGTGACAGAATGAGAGGAAATGGCTTCAAGTTGTGCCAGGGGAGGTTTAGTTTGGATAGTAGGAAAAAAATCTTTATGGAAAAAGTGGTTGGGCATTGGAACAGGCTGCCCAGGGAGGTGGTGGAGTCACTGCCCCTGGAGGTGTTCAACAACATGTGAACATGGCACTTGGGGACATGGCTTAATGGCCATGGTGGTGTTAGGTTGATGGTTGGACTGGATGATCTTAAAGGTCTCTTTCAACTAAACCAAATTGTGATTCTGTGAGGAAAGATTCTGACATATGGACAAGTAAAGCAGTTTTTATTTTCTTGTTGCTGCTAGGGTTAGGTGATATGGATGTATATTCCTTTCAGTCAAAAATTTGATGGGAAAGTCTATATTTACATGTTCTGACTGAAGAGTTGTGATTTTTTTTACAGTGTGATTTAAAGGCCTTTTTGGTTTTGTTTCCATATAGAATGTTGTGATTTCTTGTGTTAGTATCCTTTCACCAAATCAAAATCAATCCCTAAAATGCCAACAAAATTTCACTTAGTTACTGTGCAAATAATAATTCCTTCTGGAATTTGATTTAAAGAAATAATCTCCATTTCTCTGCTGTGTGCATAGCACATGGAGAAGATGGTATCTGGTACTAGGAAAATTTTCACAAAGCATTGCTGTGTAATTAGCTTAGGAACTGGTACAGGAATTCCTCTTTAACAAGCCACTCTGTAGTTTCACTATACAACGTGGCTTCAAGTTTTCTCCTTGGCTGGTTCAACAACTTGTAAGCATGAGGATGTCGCTTCTGACCTTCACCTTTTTCCCCCTGAAAAATCGGGCAATGATTGTATTTCTGTAGTTAAAGTGGTTTTGTTGCTTCAATGGTTACAGAAACTGCAGATTCTGGCATTTAATTGTTGTGGAAGTGTGAGGTAATGTTAGTAGGATGCATTTTCTTCTGTAAAATCTTTCTTTTGATGAACTAACCTTTCATTGTACTGCACTGGGGCTCTTTAGCTTGGAGGAGACTGGGGTGACCTCGTTAGTGTTTATAAATATGTAAAGGGTGAGTGCCAGAAGGTTGGAGCCAGGCTCTTCTTGGTGATGGCTGATGACAGGACCAGGGGTAATGGATGGAAGCTGAGGCATAGGAAGTTTCATGTAAACATGAGGAGAATTTTTTCCACTGTGAGGTTGACAGAACAGTGGAACAGGCTGCCCAGGGGAGTTGTGGAGTCTCCCTCTCTGGAGATATTTAAAACCTGCCTGGACACTTTCCTGTGTGATCTGGTCTAGGTGATCCTGTTCTGGCAGGGAATGGATGATCTTTAGAGGTCCCTTCCAGCCCCTGACATTCTGTAACTCTGTGATAATCAAAGTTTTGATAAGATCTCAAGCTATTGTTCCACTCCAGATATTTTCTTTCTTCTTGCATTTTTATCTTGCTTTTAAATGTTCTTCTAAGTAAACCAAAATATTAAGTGAGCTTTTCTTTTAAGCTTACACAGGTGCAATTACTTAGTCAAAGTAGTTGAAATAAAATCAGTATGGACTATGCCAAAATCTTCTCTTTAATTATTTGCCCAGTTTAGAGTAGAATTGGTCAATGAAAAATGAACAGAAAAACTACGTTCTGGATAGGAACAAGTAGCAAGGGCAAGAAATACTGCAATGATATCCCTGTTTTCAAGTGAGAAGGAGACAATGGGAGAGAGTGTTAAGTTTGTTTTAATAGTATATTGAACGTGTTCTCCTCGTTTTGCATTAACAGTTCTTGGGGATGAGCATCCTGGAGGTGTTAGTCTTAAGAATATAAATCAAAGTGCCTAAAAATGAGTGAATTTCCACATCTGTTTTAAGTCGAGCTGTCTGCAGACTTCTGACATCACATTTGTTGCAAAATACAGTTATTTAAGTGTGTTTAACAAAACAGTTTATAGAGAAGAGAAATTCAGAGGCATGATGAGGGTAGTGGAATGAATGTATCCAGGCAAATCAGAGTTATCTTTTCATTGAGGGCAGGAGTTTTTCCAGGGCTGCATTTCTAATGCATGGGTAGAGGAAGAAAAATTCAGCAAAGGCATCCGGGTTGTGCAAGTGGAGGCCAAATGCACATGAAAAAAAAATCTTAGGAGTGGGAATAAAGGAAGGCAAAGAGCCAAGGATTGAGGCTGAAAGGCAAGAAGAGAGCCTGGAGTGAAAAGAAGGGGAAGCTGCACAGTAGCAGATAGACTGAACATAAATGATTCAAAGAGAAAGAGTGGTATGTGTTGAAACGCATGAGGCAGGAAACAGGGAATGGAAATTCGCCTTAGGGAGTGTTTTCTTTTCCTGTAATGCAGGAGGTGTGATAAGAGCAGGGATTTAATCCCCACTTTAAAATATTTTGAGATGCCATTGTTTTAAATATGGGGATTTGAGTAACTTCCACTTGCAGGGTGGCACAGGAGGGTCCCTTTGTCCCTCAGTGTTAGCTTTCTGGGCAGGAGAAGACTTGTTCAGACATCAGGCTGATGCTCTGTGACTGCTGAGCACCATTTGGATATCACTTTCAGGTGCCTAGCTACCAACAGATCATGGCAGACTGCTGTTGGGGGAGGGTGGGGGATTCGATCAGCTGTGTTTGCCGAAACCAACCCAAATTTTTCCTTTGAATATGCTCCACATCATCACAGTTTCATCTGTGGAGGAGAGAGGCTGTGGGCTTTTCACCTGTGCCATCCAGTGATTATCAGTGTTTGAAAAGCTGCTGATGTTTTGTTTTGTTTTCTTTGAGCAGATGGGCAGAAGAAGGTTCAAGAGGAATTTGACATAGACATGGATGCACCAGAGACAGAGCGGGCAGCTGTGGCGATACAGTCCCAGTTCAGAAAATTCCAGAAGAAAAAAGCGGGGTCCCAGTCTTAGTAGCTACCTCACAGCTTTAAAATGAAGTAACCCTAAAATGATTTCTCAAGCAAATCAGAAATAACACAAAGATGCATGTACAGAAAGTATCGATATTTAAACCCCCATTGGCAGATATCAAACCCTGAGCTTGTGTGTGACTTTATCCCAGATGTTTCACGCCCATTATCCTCTGTAACTCATCGTTTCACTCCATGTTGTAATAAAAAGTTAGGGTGAAGTAATTAAAGTGTCTGCCTTCATCTGTCTCTTCATATGAATCCGTCAGCAGCAGTGTTACAAATGAACCCAGCGCAGATGCTGATTTTCCTCTTCACGTAACGCTTGGAGACGTAGGAGCACCGTATGTTACAAGAGTTTTGCTGAGGGATGAGAGCAGGCAGCTCAGCCCTGCTTACCTCATTGGGAGAATTCCAGCTGCCAGCCAAATGTGACAATAAAATTACTGTCTCGTAATGAGCTGAAAGTAGAAAACTTGCAGACGGAAGATGGCAGGAGGGGAAGAGGTGTAGGAAGCAGTTTCTTTTTGTTCTGTAATTATGCCAGTAAAGTGGCTTAAGTGGGGAAATTGTCCCTGTCCTTCTCCTTTGCATGATTATGGTCAGAATTACCCAGCTTGGACCATGTTGACTGTTATGGAAATAAAGTAATAAATCAGACACAAAATAAAAATTAAAAAAAAAATCCCAAAACCTTTTACAAGTGTTGGGTTTTTTTTTTCCTTCTATTATTATTTGTAAAGATAGAAACCCACCCTCTAACCTCCCTTTTTGATGCAGCTTCTCACTCTCTACCTAATCAGTAATTATTTCTGTGCCCTCTCTCTCTTTTCATATGATTTTCAGTATTGGGTGGGTAAATCAAAACAGGCTCTCTGTTTCCATTTGCACTGTTCTGTATTCAGCTTTGTAAGAGCTGCTTACATTATCTCGGTGTATAAGCCCAGGTTTTGGTTAACAGCAAGTATCCACAACAATGTCTGTCTTAAACTGGGAAGGATTTCTATTTGCTCCTTCTTGTAAAATAGTAAGGGAAGAATTTCAGGCTGGATCTAAGTGATGATATGCCCTGGCTTCAGACCTGATTGGGAGGTGGCTGCCTGTATAGATTACAAGGGAGATTCAGAAAAGGTTTAAACAAGTGCCTTGTGCTCAGAAAAAGGAGCTATTTAGAATAAGCAAGTGAGACATGCACTGCACAGAGATAGGTTGAAAAAAATCTCATCCTCTTCTTGGCTTCATCAGCAGATTTAGAGGTTCCAGTAAACATCTTTGTCTCTAGGGAAATCACGAGCCAGAAGTGTTTTCTGAAGGACTGATGTTTGCAGTAGTTCTCCAAGAAGGCAGCATGAGCCTCACCTTCAGGCTGACAGGGGCAGATTGGCTGAGTGGTGACAACCTGCCTACCTGAACAGCCTGGAGCCGGGACACCTTCAGCTGTGAGATTCAGGTATGATTCCCAGTTCTGCCTAGAAGCATTAATTTCTTTCTCTCTCACCTTCCACAGGAGTATTCTGGTCACCAGGGCAAAGGACACTTATATCATTAGTCCCCTCATGCAGACAGAGAGCTATGACTAAGGGGTAGGATTAGAGGGAGAGGGAAGATCTCATGCTGGTGGCAGTCAGGTCCCACGTGAGGCCACCATAGCAGCAATGCAGGTGTGCAGAGCCATGCTTGAAAGGCAAGCTGCAAGACTGCAAAGGAAGGTCCTCAGTCTTACGCAGGTTAAAGCACTCGTGGTGCTGAACAACAATTTAGCAAGGAGCCTAAAGCTTATGGTGAACGATCAGAGCTCTGAGACCATGCTGGTTGGGAGGAGCTCTCACAGATGAGAAGTGGAAGCCTTATAGATTCTGCAAGTGGTGGTAGAAGGCAAGTGAAGAGACAATATGTGAGGTATTTAATAGGCACAGCAAGACTGGGTGGGAATGGATGAGGCATTTTAGATCTTAGTTTGGGCACAAACATCTAAATACTGGCCAGACTCTGCCTTAGGCAGCTCTCTCTGGATCAGGTTCTGACTCTATGCATGACTTACATATCACCTGCAAAGTCAGAATTCTCCAAGCTGCAGCAGAGTGCTTTCACTCTAGGAGAGTATTTTAGCAGCACTGCATTTAGGAATCTCCCAAATGAACCTCACACAACACTGCTGCTGTGCTCAAAGTGAGATTTGTGGAGGCCACAGATTCCCCACTTCCACAGAGACTGCTTATCATATAATAATCCCCTTAGCATAGTAATGTAAACATTGCAATGGGCTTGGATTGTGTTGTTGCCGTTTTATTTAGATGAACAGATATCTGCCATAGAGGACTGCATTTGTGCTCTGCTTTATGTCTTCCAAAATAGCATGAACTCTGTCATGGCAACCTAATTGAGTAAAAACTATGGGCAAGCACTACTCTTTTATATTTGATCTGACATTCCTTGGACTTATATTTCTTACACAACAGGAATTATCATATGGTTGGGACCCAGAGAAAAAGATTGCATTATTGAAGCACAGCGAGAAGGGCTGTTAGTAAGTGAGTTATGGCCCTTTCAGCAGCAGGGCTATACTTTAATGTGAAGTTCAGAGTGCATCTTACAAATACAGCTTTAATATACAGTGAAACTGTGAAATAGTGAACTGGCATAAAATATGGATTAGTGGTGGCTGCCCCATTAGACAATTTCCTTCTTATGAAAATGTGTTTGCATCAAGGATTCAGTTCATGCTCTCAGGGATGGAGAGCTTTCTTGCTTTTCGTTGATCCTTTGTCCATATCCAAGGGGGCAGTTTTTAATTTCCATTCTTGCCACTAATTCTTCTTTTTTCAAAGACCTGTCTGGATATTGCTGAGGTGAGAAAAGCAGTTTGATTCAACCAGGAGCTTCACTAAGGCAAAAGAGGACACTTCAATGTTCCAGGTATTACACGGGTCGGTCTTTTAACTTCCAGACGCTGAGGTCTGTGGTTAAGTGACAGTACATGAGAGTAAGTCATGGAAAGCAAAATTTAAATTAGGTGGATATCTGCTGATAAATTAAAAGTTCCCATAGGTAACATGAAAGATTATTAAGAGCAGTAGGTTTTGCAGAAAACAGTGTTATCACTCCCACCACATACACCCACACCCTCCCCAGACACATCAATACTGCTTCTACTCCAAATTACTGTCAGATTGTCCCAAAAGACAATAACATACAGTTGAATGATCAGAACAATTGCCTGAGCCTTAGAAATCCTTTGCTCACATCATTGCCTGGACCATAAAATAACCTGTAGAAGTAAACAGCAAAGGAGACTGTTAAAACTAAAGAAATGCCATCAGAGAGCAGAACAACACCCAAATGAGAAAAACGGCAAAGGATGGGAATTCCATCCAGAAAGGTAAGCCAAAGCCAGCCTGTGGCTTCCTGAAGGTACAGAGTTATCATTTACTTGGGTTTTTTTTCCTTCCCCAAAGATCCCACAGACTACTAGCATACTGGAGAACTGTGGGGGGTGGGGAAGGGAAGGTCTTTCAGAAAGTAGAACTAAACTTTACCTTTATGGTCAGAAAAGCAGTTGCCATAACAGGGGTCTTTTTTTAAATGCATCAACCCATCATTAGACTGAAGTGTCTGTAGCAGACAGTTTGGAGTAACACAGCAAAATTAGTATCAAGAGATTGTCAGGGCTGTATGAGGCTCACTCATGCCTTGTAGAACAGCTCAGATATGCAGTGAGTACTTAGTTCAACCTATTGCTTGCACTGGCCTCAATTTCAGGAGGTAGTGTCAAATTAATAAAGAATTTAGGGTTCTAGGAGCAGTTAGACATTTACAAAGACTGTCTTCATTAGGCAGCTTGAGAGAAACTATGATATGATATAATACAACTGCAGTACATGAACACTAGCTCAACAGCAGCTGTGAGTCACAAACCTGCTGGCTGTTCCTGATGGTCTAAACCTGGTTGAGATAACCTGGGTGGACCTGGATTTTCAAGAGGTTTTGGCAGAACTCTTGTTAATTAATGCCTCTTAGAGAAGTTAAGGGTCTGGGAACAAATGGTCAGGTGTCTTGCAGAAAAACAACTGGATAGGAACTGAAAGGGTAAGATGGCATGTCTGGTTCTCACAGGAGTGGGGTGTTGCCAGTGGGACTTCAACAGTACCTGTGTTCTTAAAAATCACCTGAAAAGTGAGATGATGAAAGGTGAGGTGACAAATTGTTACATCGGTGGTTTTTTTTACTTGAACAATCCCATTCTTTGCTCCTTTGTATTACAGGAGGCTTCCTGAGACACAAGAGGAGAGGAAGGTAATGTCAGCTGTAAGGACACTGACAGCCCTGAATGCTGCTGCCCACTCCTGGGGCTTCTCCACTCTATCCAGAGCCCAGGGTCAAATATCTCCCCAGGGCCATCAGCTCCTGTGTGGTGATGCAGCTGTGGGGCCAATCTCCCGTTGCCCACGGGCCTGCCCTGCCCCTAATCAGCCCATGTCCTGTCCCTGGCCCATCACAAGGTAGGTGCCTGATTTGTAGGGCTGGAGATGCCCTGGGGTCTCCCTTGCTGCCCTGCTTCTGGCTGAAGATCCCATAGTACTGGCCCCAGGGGGATGCCAGCCTCACTGTGCCCTGCAGTCTCTCTGTGGACATTATGGGTCTGTCCTTCCACATATGCCAGTGTCCCTCCTAGGGAAGCAAGAGGAAGCTTTTGGGTGTATATATAAAGGTCAGAGGCCCCATGGAAAGAAGTGACATTTCCCTCCCAAGGCTCATATGCCCTCGGTCACTCGAGCTGCAAAATAACACAGCTCAATGCCACACTCTGAGCCCAAGAAACTGGGAGGATACTCCAAACAGGTCCAAAGCAGGTGCAGCAGGGTCCCTGCTGGATTGCTTGTGTAGAAGCATGACCACCTGGCTGCTTGCTGAAACGGGTGTCAGCAGTAGCTCTGTCACCTGCTCTGGCCCCAGCACAGCACCTCAGTTTGCAGCCTGCTTGAAATTGCTCCAAAGTACACTGGCCAAACACACCAGCCAGAATATGTCAGTAAAAGCATGGACTATGTGCTGGAGGCAGATGGGTGGAAGAAAGTTCTTTGAGCAAAAAAGGAACACAACTGGGAAAGGAGAAAAGGGATAGCACTGCTGAAACTTGCTGAGCCATCCGAAGGTGATTTCTCTTCGTCTCTTTAAACTTCCTTGCATCTGGTCTGTTTTGGGATTTATGCCTCAAAGGAGAACAGGATTTCTAGTGAGAAACTAGCCACTACCAGGAGGTGCTTATGCAGCCTGGGGAATCCTACTTGTCAGCCAGCGCTTTCCAAATGCTGGTCCGAAGCCCAGTGGATCCTGAGAAACTGCACAGCAGAGTGGGAGTGTCCCACACAAGATGGCAAGCACTGCCAATGGCCAGGATCCCTGCTCCCCCACCTCAGAAGAACAGCTGGAGCATGTCTTCATTTCTCCTTCATGAAAACTAAACCTTGAGGGGCTGTGGAGGAGGGAGGGCATGATACTCGCACAGATAGCATAACAGCCTGCTGAGGACATGGCTGTGATGCACATCAAGCCCTTGGTGGTGGTGGTACTGTCATGTAGGTGTAACTCTGCATGTAAGAGGCCTCTGAGGTGTCCTCTGTTGCCCTCAGTCCTTACCTGCCAGATCCCATTTTAGACTTGGCAACTGACTATGGAAATTTCCAAAATAAAGTCCCAGCATTGCAGCTGAATCACCACTGAAGGCTGTTTGAGCTTTGTTGCTCGCTGTTTTATCTTCTCTCCTGTACTTTTGGCAAGGAAAACATTCCTAAGGTGTCTCCCGACAGCAGTTTGCAGTGAGCTGCAAAAGATGCTCAGACCCTGGTGTCATCTCAGTATCATACTTGTATGTCAGTGCAGAAACACATTCATATCCAGTACTGACCATTTGCAACTTACCACAGTCTTGAATTGATCTGAAATCCCTTTAAATGCAGTTATAAGCTTCATGTCACTGGACAGTGCTGTCTGGCCCATAATTTACTTGCAACTCCTAGGGACGCAACAAAACTCAATTTTTTATTATAACTTAACCTAGCATTGTTTTTTTCCCCTAATATCACCTCTATACACACGTTCTAAGCCTGATAGGAAAGAAAAGGGGGAGTGTATTACTGATACAATTAGATGAATGCTTAGACACTTATCTTCCGTTAAGTATTCAGCAAAAATCAGTCACTTGCTTGTGTCGATTTACACAATCAGGGTGATCTTCGTGTTGAAAAGATCTAGAAACTTACCCTAAAAAGAGAAGTCGTGCCAATTTTAGCCCAGTCTAGTCATGAAGGGGTTATTGAGCTGAACTCTTAAACTGAGGCAGTGATTTATCTATTTATTTATTTATTTCTAATCCCTAGACTCTCCCTGACAGATGGTCTCCTGCCTTGTAGTATCTCTAGCGACAGTGAGGCTAAAACCTTCCTTGGCAGCTCATGCCATAGTTCAACTTTTCTTAAAGTTTTAAAGGTTGGTTTGTACTTAACCTAAATCCTCTCTCTTGCCATTTAATTTATTCCACACCAGCCAGTTTAACTTTATCCCATAGGTTCTCCTCTGCCAACCCTTTCCATAATTTTCTGTTATTTGCCTTTGAACTCTGCCAGTTTATTTGTATGCCTGCAAGGAAATGCAGCTCTCCGAATGAAACATAACCAGTGCCAAGCACAGCAGCATGGTTGTCTCGACTGTTGTACAAGTGATGATCCCCTTACTACAAATTCACATGGCTTTTGGAGAGTTTTGTGACAGCATTGCTGTCTACAACTACCTGAAGGGAGGTTGTAGCCAGGTGGGGGTTGGTCTCTTCTCCCAGGCAACCAGCAACAGGACAAGGGGACACAGTCTCAAGTTGTGCCAGGGGGAAGTATAGGCTGGATGTTAGGAGGAAGTTCTTGACAGAGAGAGTGATTGGCATTGGAATGGGCTGCCCAGGGAGGTGGTGGAGTCACCCTCCCTGGAGGTGTTCAGGAAAAGACTGGATGAGGCACTTAGTGCCATGGTCTAGTTGACTGGCTAGGGCTGGGTGCTAGGTTGGACTGGATGATCTTGGAGGTCTCTTCCAACCTGGTTGATTCTATTCTATTCTGTTCTATTCTATTCATTATTTTGTTGCCTTATAGTCAGAACATTGTTCCACATGAATATGAAGCCTCTCAGCACTATGCCTGTCTAGTCAGGATTTTCTCCTTGTTTACAAGACACTATGTTTTCTGTAAAACACCTTTCTTAATATTGTAGTTCCACTGCACCTCTGCAATACCAAATATCCAGGTAAATGTCTTTAACTGCAGTTCTTTGACCTTCAATTTGGGCAGCAATTGTAATTGGTTCAGATTTTTTCTGTGCTTTTCCCCTTTTCTGTTATTAAATTATTATGCTCAGGTTCAGAGCCTTCAATGATCTCTAAACCAACCTTTTCTGGAAGCTCAGAAAAGGTTTCAATGACTTCCTATTTTATTCTCAGAAGTTATCTTGCTTTTACTTCGGATGACTAATTGCTTGATAAGAAAAATATGAATATCCATACCTAAATATAGCTCTTGAAATAAGCCTGAGGACTCTTGCCCCCTCTCGATGGGTTGTGATTTAATGCTCTTTCACAAAGGCCAAACTGATACTATTACTCATTCAGCAGTGGTTTCCACCATAAATTTTCCCACTGAAGTCTTCGGAACTAACGTGCCAGAGAGAGGGTGTGTGAGGGGATAATCTGTTGCCCCCATCCAGTACAGAAAGTATAATGACTTTCTGTGCTTGGCTTGCAGCTTTTTGGCAAAATGATATCGCTCTTTTCTGCAACCATTGCCATGTCCTCTTGGGAGACACACCCATGTGTAATCCCTAAGTAACCTAAATAGCAACGACAAGATGATGGCAATGATTAATAATAATAACAACAACAGCAATAGTAACTGCAGAAAGCGGGAAACGGCCACGCCTGCAGAAGACAGTGTGCTAGTTTGAAGCCAGCCAGAGTGTTTTGGTGAGAAGGAGTAGATCACAGGCTATGAAAGGGAAACAGAGTGATGTCTACTTCACTCATAGGCTTGCTAAGAGGTATAAGAACAAGAATCCAAACATAGATAAGGCACTGCTTCTTCTGTGGGGAGCTCGGAGCTGCATTTTTTTTTTTCTCTCTAGCCTCTCTAACGATTCTCTGATTAATCCACTTTGCTTCCTAACCCCTTGGCCAAACCTTCATTCTTCCTCAGCACTGGAGTAAGGTTTAGAGAGGTGGGAGAAGGTGGAAGGGTGATTGGGAGCCCCTCCTGGGGACTCAGGTTTCTGGGAGGGCTGTTGTGTTTCTGTATTACCTTTCACCTTGTCTATTTCTGTCTATAACTGTAAATATCTGTTCCTACATTCTGCTAAGCTGTAAATATAAGCTTCATTCAAATTTCCAGAGCTGGCTGAGTCTAGTCTGGGTGATTTCCAAAGGTGTGGAGGGAGGATGGGACATTGAAATAGTTCAGATCAGACAGACACCACCGTGCCAGATTTCTTTCTGTGGCGTGAGCACACCTATAATACCCCTCCTGGTGTAGCCAAGCTCAGCCGCTGTGCTGCCAGGAAACAGTTCACCTCTTCAGCAACAATCTCGCTTTTCTAGACCCTGCTTTGCCCAGGGTTGGTGCCCTGGGTGGTCTCACTTTCCCTACTTATACACAAGTGATGTGACATTGCCTGCAAACGAGATGTGGCAAATATGTCTGGGCCCCACATAAGTATCATATGAAGGTACATGCCCCCCCCCTCCTCCCCCCCACTTCTAGAAATACAGTTGTGTCTTTGTTTCTTTTAAATCTCTGGTTATCAGGAAATTACACAAAACTCTGCCCAGTCCAGCACAGCCTTGAGCAATGCTCACTTGCTTGCATGGTAACTTGTGAGCTGATGGGAGCACACATCTGCCTGCCTGGGCAGCTGGCTGACCTGAACAGACAAGTCTTACAGCCAAAACACCAAGGAGGCCAAAAACAAGCACTGGCATTAGACCTTCTAGTTGATCAGCCACAGCACAGTGGAGTCAACATACTCTTCCAAAGCCTAGAGCGGTGCCAGCACTGGGCACCATGTATGTGTCCCTGGCAACTGCAGAAGAGGACAAAGTGGTGAGAGACGGTAGCAAAGCTTGAGAGCAGGGCTGAGTGAAAGTGATTGCAACAGTAGAAAAGGAAGGCTTGTGGGAAAGGTGAAGGGGGCATAGGTAATGACAGCGCATTAAGGAGGAGGCATAGGACGTAGGTAGAGAATTACATCAGGAAAGGTGGGCGGAGGGGGAAGAGTGTCGAGGAAGGAAGGTGATTGCCTGATGTTGAAGAGAGGAGCATTTAATTTCCCACTCGCTCCTTTGCTGATATAATGAATTACTTAGGTACTTGCCGTTCAGTTATGTAAAACTAAACAGCACAGTGCTGTCTTTAGGGGATACCTGGGCAACACTGCAAGCACTGAGGCATTGTAATATGTTCAAGTTATGCAAGGCAATTGGCAAGCGCTTGGGGATCACAGCTGTGCTGCGTAAAATCTGTCTTAAAGTTAAAAATACAATTCTCAGTATTTGATCAGTCATCCTGTAGTTTGCCCTCTAGATTTCCCTCTGACATATGCTACCTACAGCCTCTGGAGAACATCCAAAACATCTCTTACACCTAGGGATTAAAAAGTGTATTGAGAGGCATCATATTTGCAGAAATTAAAATCATTATTCAGAGGAAAAGTGATTTTTTTCCACTAGAGTTCTTCTGCCGTCGATATTCCCCCGATCATAGAAGCTTTTTCTCTACAAAGGATAAGTAAAGGCAATCAATTGTTTTTATTTGGAAAATAGACAAAACACAGTTTGGACTTAGATAAACACAGGAGTAATTTTCCACTCGGCATTAGCTCACATCTCAGTGGACATTAGACCTGTGTTTATTGAAAGAGAGGTTATTGTCTGGGACATTGGGATTTCAGTAGAATGGAACAAAAACTCCAGTTTATTGACATCTGCTGCACAGCAAAAAAGATGGATAATTAGCTCCTCTCTTTCTGCTCTATTTCAGTATTGCCTTGCAGATGCACACAAGGGAAAAATGTGCATCATATTCTATATGCTTTTATAGCAAAGAAGTAAATGGTCATTTCGTAGTTACAGAAGCACTTCCCATTAATTCAAGTTTTTATTGGCATTATAGAGCTACCTACGCTTGCTCTGCTCTTACACATGTACTTGAGTTAGTGCCCATCATCTGAATTAAAAGTCCATTATCTTGATTCTGTGCTGCACATTGAAATTGCAATCCTTCAAGCTTTGCAGTCAGTAAAACTAATTTAAGTAGTTTTCAACAGTATTTGTAGATTATAGCTTCCAAAGCTTCAATGTTAGGAATAGCAATAAAGGAAAAAAATGTAAGAGAGTAAAAGTAAAAAGAGTAAATTGCATTCTGATAGCATCCAGTGAGAAGGGGAATTCTTTTGATGACATTTTTTTGCCTTCATAGAAACAGGCAATTCTCCTTTGAGGAAACAAACACAAAATGATAAATGTCCCCTTTTCATCTGCACAGCATTGCCTCAGTGCCAGGACACAGTTGGCTCAAGTGTACACCGGCAGTGTGCAGCTGCTATGCAGGAAAGCAGGCACTGGAGAAGAGCCCTGGGTGCACCAGCTCCACTTACGCTTCTGCCCTTGAATTTTATTTGCATCCTGTGCCACCTCACTGGCTGGCAGCCCAGCAGTGCAGAGCAGGGGGATGGGCTGCAGGGCTGCAGCACAAGTGACCATGTGCTGCATTAAGGTGAGGTAAAACTCTTGGATCTGCTTTCTCACTGCTGGCACTGAAAGTTATCACCTCAGAATTTATCACTCTGTGTTTGTCTGAGAGTCTCCTAAAACTCAGCCTCCCCACACCATTGCTGGTGGAGGCAGCATGCCTGCAGGCCTAGGTGGGCAGTTCATGGGCAGCTCTGGTTCCCACACAACCAGATGAAGAAGATGATCGGAGGGCTGGGGCACCTCTCCTACAAGACAAGCTGGGAGAGTTGGGGCTGTTGAGCCTGGAGAAAAGAAGACTTCAGGGAGACCTTCTAGCAGCATTTCAATACTTGAAGGGCACCTACAGGAAGTCTGGGGAGGGACCGTTTAGAAGGGCTTGTAGCAACAGGACTAGGGGTAATGGTTTTAAACCAGATGAGGAGGGAAGATTTAGATTGGACATTAGGAGAAAATTCTTCACAGTGAGAGCAGTGAAATGCTGGAACAGGTTTCCCAGAGATGTGCTAGAGGTCCCATCCCTGAAGACAATCAAGGCCAAGCTGGTTGGAACGCTGAGCAACTTGATCTAAGTTAAAGTTGTCCCTTCTCACTGCAAGGAGAGGATGGGACAAGATGACCTTCGCAGCTCCCTTCAACCAAATGCATTCTAAGACCCAAGTGATAATAAAACAGGTCACAAAATCTGTGTGTGTGGGGCAAGCGATTGCTTCATTCAAGGTTGTATTAATCAAGAAAACCTTGGAGACATCACCCAGTCAGTCCCCTTTGCAATTCACATGCATTACTCCAAAGCAACAACCTGCTCACCAGGTCTGGAGTGTCCTTCTAACTCTCTGCCTTGGAAACAGCTGACAATACGTAGGTGATAGATCTAAGACTTGTGAAACACCACTGAACAATATTTTACATCTCAGGAATGTAAAACCACAGGGCCAAGAGAGAGGCATTCACAAAGAAAGGCAATTTCTCAGCTGCTGCAGAGTCTTTTCAGGGAATGCCTTAGACATTGTGGCACAAACAGGCACACACTTGGATTGCTTTTTCTTTATCCTAGCAATCAAATTTCACTCTTTGTTTTCTTCTTGCTAAAAACAGCCCCAGATTAATAGCTTTTCTGTTGATACATTACAGATAAGGCTTGACTGGGTTGCTGGAGTCAACATTTTTATTATTAGCATTTTTAAACAGTAGGTTGGAGCCTGGTGGAAATCAGCCTTTAAAGGCTGCTTTTGTTTGCATACTCTAGGCTATGTTATTCCCTCTTGTAAATCCATTTTCATGTGCTCTGTCAGCTGTGGTACTCTTCAGGTGAGGTGATTAGTCAAGGCCAGCTTGTGTCTTCACTGATGTAAACTAACCTGTTGGTTTCCACTGGAAAACATCTGATCTGTTGTTGCCACTTAGGAATACTTGTATTAGTGAGCTTAGGAATTAAGTAGTATTGTGAAGGTTACTTTCCAGTCCTATCACTTCTGAAAAAACAGTGATTTTTTGTTTTTTCCTTACAATCTAAGTCGAATTATAGTAAAAGCAAGACTTGCCAAGCTTCTCTAAAGCTGGCTCACACTTCAGACTGTGTTTCTGTGCATTATTAAGTTTACTGAAGTCTCAAGGGATGAAATCTGCAGTAGCAAGTACCATTTAAAGTCATTGGCACTTATGCACTTTAATCTCCTGTGTTCTGCAAATCCTTCACAGACAGTGTAAACTTGCTATATTCAACTGCAGCAATTCCATGATGGATGAAGCTTCTGCCAAGCAGAGAGGTTTAGCAGGGCCTCTCTTCATAGTGCCTCTCACTGTTACTAACAAGCTCTCACCTAAAGCAAAATAAATCTGACTTAATTTGCACCGACTTCCCCTTATTATCCGTTCATTTATAAACATAGATGCAGTGACATCTGATTGGTTTTTTATATGTCTGTTGCATCAAAAATAAAGGCAAACAAATGCTGTCTTCTTGTTATATATCTGCATCTATTAGCAGTTGTGCAATATTTGCCTGCCAGAAGAGTCTTGAGAAGGAAGCAGTCTTACGGAACAAGGATTTTCCTCATTGCTGTTTGAATTAATCTCAAACCTGCTCCCTGTCTTGAAAGCTCTGAGCAGTGGTGCCTGCAGTGCCTGACAAGTCCAAAAGTGTTGCAAAGGTATGGCTACTACAGACATCTTTCTGGGACTGCAAAGCACAAGATGAATGTCAGGTGTCCGCATTCATCAGGGAAGGAGCACTGGTAATCTCCGCGATTATGTGAATGTGCTCCTGTGAGTTCCTTGCTGCCCACTCTGCTGTATTAGCTCAATGAGGAAACATGTCCTTCTCAGCTTCTGCTGTCACCTGGACATCTGAGCAGTTGAGTCCAGCTTGAAAGTTGCACACTGGGGGAACAGGATAGAATCACAGAGTGTTAGAGGTTGGAAGGAACCTTGAAAGACCATCTATTCCAACCCTCCAAGAGCAGGACCTTTTCCTGCTGCTGACATTTGCTTTTCTGTAGGTCAAACCACCTGACTCATTGTCTATTTAGCTCCTGCTGCAAGTGACAGTGGCTGCAGCAAGGTGCCTTCCAGCACAGCCTTGGAATAATCCATTCTCTTTCTACAACAAGAAGCTCACCTTGGTTTGATCCAATGCAGAGAGCTCCTGCCTGACATAGAGAGGAGTTTATTCCATTTCCAAAAGGAATTGATCCAATCCATTGCTCCTTCATTATTTACATAGGCTTTACATTCATTACATCAGTGCTTATGTTAGCAATGCTTATGTGATACCAGAAGTAAATAGTTAACAAGCTGGACAGTCATAGTTAATGGAGACTTGGAAGCATGTCTAAGAAATCCCTCAACAACAGAGGCCAGGCTTTGGAGGTGGACTACTTGCAAACTAGTTTTCACTAAACTTGGAAAAAAAGGAGAAATTAGTAAATGATGTTGAAGACATCACTTTTAATGAGGATATGAAGCATTTGCTAACCCAGAATATTGTGACTTCGCTTCATAGCAATTTAAGGATTTTTACTCTACTGTGAAAAACCAGTTGGAAATCATCAGTGAGAAGATGATAATTTGCATAGATTTTTTTCCCCCTCTAACCTCAAAAGCAAGGAAAAGAGCTCATTGCTACAGCCTGACACAGTACTTGTCTGATTAACTAAGACCAAATATTATAGAGAATCTGTTTCTCGCCTACACAAAATCAACCAAATTAATTGATGCAAGAGAGATTTCCTTCCAAATGCCTTGTTCAGCAGGAGAATTGTTCTTTTCCCATTTAGTGCGCTCTCCTTTGTAAAAGTGTACTGCATCTCTGATACCTACCTTGGTAACAGCTGCATTGCTAGAGTTAGAAGGAAGTCTCAGTTTCTGGAGTTGAAAGTTTGTGTTGTTTGGGTTTTGGTAATTTTGGGGTTTTTTTTGTTTGCTTGTTTGTTTTTTGTTTGGTGGGGTTTTTTTTTTGGTTTTTTTTTGTTTTTTTTTGTTTTTTTTTTGTTTTGTTTTGTTTTTTTTTTTTTACACAGCTTCTGAAGTCATCTAGAAAACAGTTTTCTGCTGGAAAAATCCCAAGTTACTACCTTTTAAACTCAATTGACATGTTGATGGATCATTGTACTTCACTAATGGAACAATAGCCACAAAACTGGTGAGGGGGGTGGAGGGAAAGCCTGATGAGGAGAGGTTGAGGGAGCTGGAGTTGTTCAGCCTGGAGGAGACTTAGAGGGAACCTTATCACTCTCTACAACTACCTGAAGGGAAGTTGTACTTAGGTGGTGGTCAAGCTCTTCTTCCAGGCAACTGGTGACAGGATGAGAGGTCATGGTCTGAAGCTGTGTCAGGGGAGGTTTAGGTTGAATATTAGGAAGCACTTCCTCACAGGAAGAGGGATTAGGCACTGGAATGGACTGCCCAGGGAGGTGGTGGAGTCACCATCTCTGGAGGTCTTTCAGAAGAGACTGGAAGTGGCAGTTGGTGGCATGGTTTAGCTGAAGCGTTGTTATAGACTGGACTTGATGATCTCAGAGGTCTTTTCCAGCCTCAGTGATTCTGTGGCTCTGTAATACAAGTAGCTGGGACTTTTTTCTGCATGCTGGGCTGTAGCTTTGTCTTGGAACCGTTACACTCAGTGAAGTCAATGTGAGCAAGAAAACAGGGGTAATACCTTTCCTTAGGTAAGGTGACCTTCCAGGATTACCTAGTTAAGTTCATTAACTAAACTGTCAGTCAGAGGACAGGTTATTTTCAGCTCTCTTCTGCAGACAAATAGATTTTAAAATATGCTAGATGTGAGATAATTAGATATGAGGTGAGCTCCCGGCCAGTGCAGTCACCTGTCACATTTAGCTAAATGTATTGACCAAGTGGGTACAAACATATGTACATTACAAACATTCTGGAAGACAAAAGCATTTAAACCTCATATTTCAATGCACACAAAATCTGCATTTCACAGAAGAGCTCTAATAGTTCCTCATGCGCAGGTGTTCAGTCCTTTCAAAAGCCTGTGCATGACCTTTAAAAGAAATTACTCTTTGGAGAACCCTCCTGAGCAGGTTATTTCTGCTTTTCAAAGGTCCAGGGAAAGCTAATTGGAATATGCTCACCAAGCAGTCATTTTCTCTAATTGAATTCCTTAAGAGCAATAGCTAAAGGAAACGGTGGCTGATCTGTTTGCCTTGACATCTGGCTAAGGAGAACTGAGCGCCAGAGATATTTGGTAAGAGAGGTACTGCCTTCTTTGGGGTGAAAATATGGGGCAACATGAAAAAACAGAAGATCCTTTAGAACAATGTTTCCCTTGGCATCCCAGGATACTTTTTTTCCTTCTTGAATTTTCCTGTGTCTGTGACATATAAAACTCAGTTATTATGAACTTTACTTTCTTCTTTAAGATATTACGTAAGTTCAGTGTAACTGTAATGCATATTTGTATTTCATAATCATTGCTTGAAACTTCTTTGCATGTGTGAGCAGAGCCTGAGCCTTAGGGGATTTCAGCTTTAGCATATTTCTGCAATCTGGCAAGGTCGTCTTGCTGCTGATATCTTTGAGTTAGGAATTTGCACAGCAAATGCCATAACTATTAAGTGTGAGAGAAAGCTAGAATTCCTTAAAAATTGAGCCATTTGAAAATAGAGCCTGACCTTCCCTAACACAGGATTCCTGACACTGCAGACACCTTTTACGCAATATTTCCGTTGCCACCATACGTGGTACAAACAAACACAAATCAACCCAAACTCTCCCTCTTGAGCAAATGCCTACAGTTCTCAAAGTCACCTTTTTCCTTCCTTTGGAAAATGTAGTTCAGTGAATCAAAATTTTCCTCTCAGAAATCAAAATATGACTTCAGCTGTTTGAGAACAAAAGTGTGGCAGTGAATTAAGTGATTCTGCAGAATTCTTTTTTTTTAGAGAAGGGTTACTCTTATGAGCAAGTAATTTGTCATCTGTTCTTTGTTGCAATTTAGAATAGAATAGAATCAACCAGGTTGGAAGAGGCCTGCAAGATCATCCAGTCCAACCCAGCCCCCAGCCCTATCCAGTCAACTAGACCACGGCACTAAGTGCCTCATCCAGGCTTTTCTTGAACACCTCCAGGGATGGTGACTCCACCACCTCCCTGGGCAGCCCATTTCACCTTCAGCTAATGCATTATGTCAAACTTCAGCATGTACAGGATGAGATCGTTCTAATTTTAAGATCGTCATCGTTTTTTGTATTAAAAAGGTGGCACTCACCCATCTGCATCTTCACCATCTCCAAGAGGCTTAAGAATTGCAATTTAGGCAACACAAGCTAATATTAAAAAGCCATTTGTTATCTCTGCAGACTATTTCAAGCTTTTCTGTGCAGAGCTGAGTACTCCGTGCCTCAAAAATTCCCAGTTGTCAAGGCTGACATGAACAATCTGCTAGCAGAGAAGCCTCCTGTTCTATAGGCTTTAAAGTCATATCTTGGAGAGAGCAATCCTTGTTGTTTCTGCCGTGTGTGAGCTAAACAAGCATTCAGTAATTCCCTTCTGTATTACTCTGGAGGCAGAGTGATTTCTTCAGAAGTTAACTTCAGTGTTCCTAGTTGCACACCATGACATGTTGCCCAACTACAGACAGTTTTGTGGCAGTGTGCTGTTTATATTCACAAATACTGCTAACTATTCACTTCAATCCTGAAAATGCTTACACAGACCTGTTCTCCTTTCAAATGCCAAGAGCCAGTCTTCAGAAACATTTTGATACTGCTTTATCTCGAGTCATTGGTGGCCACAGAAAACAAGCTCCACTCTTTCCAACACTTTTTTTTTTTCCTTATTTTCTGAAAAAGAAACTGACACACTGGTGATAGTACATGAAGTGCACTTGTTATCAATGCCTGCCTTGCTAAGGTGTGAAAAATCTTGGAAAACAACCTTTTATCGTTGTCTAATTACTGATGAGAGCAAGCATGGACTATACCATACTGTATTTTTATGCTGCAGCAGTCATACTGCCTTCTGTATCCCCACATTTCTAAGCAACAAAAATGGGTTTTAAATTGATGTTCTCTCAAGCTATGCTAGATCTATCCTGATGAACTGCTCTGCAAGCTGCCTTGCAATTGGCCCCTATGGCTCGGTACCATGCCAACAAACTGGAAATTACTGTAGCTGAAGCAGTGCTACATCTCCTAACTGCTCTCTCCTCTGCCATGCAGAGTTGTCCATGTAGTCATTGTAGGAAGTGCAATGCCTTTTCTTCTTTTTGGGGATGCAGTTTTTCTTATTGGTGGACCATAGTTAGAGGGCACAAAAGTACAAAAGTGGAGCTTGCTCAGTGACATAAATGAATCACAGCTTCAAAATAGTTGTGCTGTTTGCTTCCCTTGAGTATCAGACTAACAAATGGCTCCAGATGCCCTGCCATATACAGCTCTTATTTATTGCCTAAAAAAAAAAAAGGGGGAATAAACTGCTCATCAAACACTAAGCTACAGTAAAGTGCCAGAGCAATCCTAGCCTAGCCTGCCAGCATACAGCTAGCAGGTGTTTAAGTCAACAGCAAACTTCTGGAATAGAACCGATATTTGTGCTCTTCAGAGCTGCAGTTCTGGTGGTGGCTGAAGGCACATTTTTATGTGACATGAAAGAGTGAAGACCCTTTGGTGATAAGGTGTAAACTATTTGTGATAACATCTTAGGACTTGCCTTTAAGCAATGACATCGTTTGGGGGAAACTAAGCTAAGTGTCATAGACAGCTCAGCCACTCAGAAGGTAGTGGACAGTGGAGGAAGCTCTCATCATCATTCTCTAGGTAGTCTTGGGTCTCTGCATCACTCTGGTTGATCTTCCAATCATTCATCTTCAGCAGTAAAGCATGGCAGAAACTCCAGCAGTGTGGTCTCTGCTCTTCAAGACAATAGAGCCTGATGTCAGTCTACAAACCTCTGGATGAGACCTGTACTAAACAGCTCACCAGAAGGATGACACCATGGATGAGAGCCCAGGTCCTGGCATACAGTATAGATGAAACACTTGCATCAGGGAGTTTGTGCATGATTTAGCTCCTTGCACCTGGCTCAGATGGCATATGAATAAAGGAAAGGGTGGTCCTTTAAAGCAAGATGAGTGTAATTAATCAATACAGTGCTTCTGGGAAGGATTCAGATTGTAAGTTGTTGGGTTTTTTTTGTTATTTTTGCAGAATTTCTGTTGACTTGAAGTTCTTTCCCAACTTGGACAATTGCTTCTGTTGTCAAATGTGCCACCCACAGGCAACAGAGAACCATGAAACCCATGACCTCTGTCACCTGGTAGAGCATTTTCTATTGGAGGCATATTTACTCCCTATTCATCAGTTCTGGGGCAGGAACTTTGCTTCAGCTGGAGCAGACAGCAGCTCTCTTCTTTCATTACTCCATTGTGGGGCTCCAGTACATGATTACTGAGGGAAAATATATAGTTCACCTACTTAAATCACTCCATTTTAAGCTTCTATCCTGCTAAAATGCTTCTTTATTCCTATTACTTGAAGCAGTCCATGTTTCTCAAAGTGAAATAAACCAAAGGAAAAAAAGGACAATTTGATAAAAAAAAAAAAATGACAGTAGTTCAACATACTTTGGACTTCCTGAAAGGTGAGATTTCCACCCACCCCCTCTCCTCTCTTGGCATCATTTTGTCCTATCAGAGCAGCTCTTCCATCACCTCTGCACATGCTGCTGGCTCTGCACTGACCCTTTCCTTTCTAAGCTGCCCCTTGATAAAAATCAAAAGATTAATCGCTAGCAAAGGCACATTTCTCTCCATGATGAGTTGTTTCTAGAACCACTTGCAATCAGTACTAAACAGTCTCCTGTAAGGAGGGCTGCTGGGCGCTTAGCACTTACAAAAGCATAACAACCCACATCCCTGTTTGTCTGTGGTTCTAGTAAACCAACTAGATGCAGTGGTTGAAATCATACTTCAGCTGTATTTCATATATGCACCTCCAGGTACTTGAAAGTCTTTTTGCTTCCAGCAGTGGTGAAAAGAGTAGGATGATATAGGTACTTCTGAATTGCATCAGAAGTCTTAACAGAGATTGTCTTGACCTCCCTACAGTCTGTTTCACATGAGCTGTTTGTTGAAGAATGACCAGAGGAGAAGACCTTTAATGGCAATCCACACCAGGTGCTTTTCACCCAACCACCTCCATGACTTCAATCAGTAACTAAGAAGGGTAACTTAAGCTACACCCCAGCTATTGAGTGTGATGGTTTGGGTATCCCCCATCCCCCCCCCAACTTTAGAAATCACCCAGACTAGACTCAGCCAGCTCTGGAAATTTGAAGGAAGCCTATATTTACAGCTAGCACAATAGACAAGCAGATATTTACAGTGGATACAGATACATATACAGAAATATACAAGGTAAAAAGGTAATACAGACACAACAGCCCTCCCAGAAACCTGAGTCCCCAGAAGGGACTCTCAATCACCCCCTCACCTTTTCCCCTACCCCTCTCAACCTTACCCCAGTCACAAGGAAGAATGGAGGTTTGGCCAAGAGGATTAAGAAGCAAAGGTGAATCAGCCACAGCAAACGGAGGGTGAGGTTAGAAAGCAAGATGGAGTTCAGCCAGCAGCCTCAGCTCTCCCCAGCAGGCAGAGCTCCCAGCAAAGAGAGCAAGCAAGTGCCCTTATCTTTGTTTTGCCTTTCTTCTTTACACATCTCAGCAAGACTGTGAGCGAAGTAGACCTCACCATTGTTTTTATTTCTCAGCCTATGATCTAATTCTTCTCACCAAAACATTCTAGCTAGCTTCAAACTAGCACATTGAGCTACCCCTTCCCTCAGCTTATTCAAAGCAAGTTTTCTTTGACTTTCAGCCCTCACTTTACCTCCCTTTATTCTTCTTTGCATCATTAACACCCTCTTGGAGAGCAAGATACTTGATAGCTGTGGTTAAGGTTTCAAGACTATCAAAAAAGGCAAGTGATGGTATCTGAGGAGAAGCAGCAACCATCCTTCAGCCATCAGAAGCCCTTCGGCCCGCATAAGCAAGCAACTTCTCACAATTCAAGTTTGGTTTATTGCCTGTGCTAGCTAAAGGCCACGAAATGCTAATGTTAATGCTACAAGCACATTACTGCCTCTTTAATTTATTTCAGCTAACTTCTGTTGATGGCATTTGGGTAAGCTAAACTGCCAGTTGAACTGAATTTGTTGTGCAGTTCGACGTAAAAAAACATGCTGGAAATAGATCTGTATTCAGAGGCATCTAATTAGGAAAACATCATGATAGTCAATGCAAATGTTTTCCAAGGCTCTGCATCTGTGCACCGTGCATCAACTGCATACTGAGATTGCAATATCCATTTTCCAAGGCACAAAAGCCTTCTAATGAGAAAAACATGCATTTTCAACCTGCCTGTGTGAAAGAAAGAGCAAACCTCAGGTTTTGTTGCTTAAGCCTCGAAGTGTAAATTTCCCCTGTGGGGGGCAAAAAAAAGAGAAGGGAAATAAGAAGGAAATAATAAGGAAAATTTGTAGGGCAGGGTATGACAGAAATCAGTGCAATGCTTATTTGCTAGTTTTGGTTTAGAAATGCTTGCTCCTATAGCCTTAGGCTGCATACAAATTCTGTTTGGTATGCAAGGTATCAACCCAGATAGATCACTTCTGCAGGCCCAAATCCTATGAATACTCCTAGCATGCTGACCTCTCTTTTTTTCCCCCTGTATCTATGCATACATACGTACAACATATGTATATATGCACATACATGTCTATACAGATATATCACAGAATCACCAAACCTTAGAGGCTGGAAGAGACCTCCAGAGATCACGGAGTCCAACACTCCTGCCAAAGCAGGATGCTCTGGCAGGGGAGTTGGACTGGGTGATCTTTCATGACCTAATGTTCTGCTGTTCTCTAGGGTAGTTCATGCAGGAATGTGTCCAGGTGAGCTCACAGTATCACCAAGGTTGGAAGAGACCTCACAGATCATCAAGTCCAACCCGTTACCACAGAGCTCAAGGCTAGACCATGGCACCAAGTGCCATGTCCAATCCTGCCTTGAACAGCTCCAGGGACGGCGACTCCACCACCTCCCTGGGCAGCCCATTCCAGTAGCCAATGACTCTCTCAGTGAAGAACTTTCTCCTCACCTCAAGCCTAAATTTCCCCTGGCATAGCTTAGAGACTCCACAACCTCTCTGGGCAGCCTGTTGCCATACTCTGTCACCTTCCCTGTAAAGAAGTTTCTCCTTGTGTTTAGGTGAAACCTTCTAAGTTCCACTTTGTACTTGTTGCTCCTTGTCTTATTGCTACTGACTCCTGAAAAGTGATCGGCCCCATCCACTTGGCACCCACCCCTCAGCTATTTGTACACATTGATAAGATCTCCTCTCAGTCTTTTCTTCTCCAGACTAAACAGCCCCAGGTTTCTCACTCTCTCTTCATAAGTGAGATGCTCGAGTTTCCTAGTCATCCTCATGGCTCTCTGCTGGACTCTTTCCAGCAGGTCCCTGCCTCTCCTGAAATGGGGAGCCCAAAATTTGACGGAGTATTCCAGGTGTGGTCTTGCTAGGGCAGAGTAGAAGGGGAGAAGATCATCCCTACACCTGCTGGCCATGCTTTTCAGAATGCACCTCAGGATGCCATTGTCTCTCTTGGCCACAGGGGCACATTGCTGTCCCATAGAGAACTTGCTGTCCACTAGGACTCCAAGGCCTTTCTCCACGGAGCTGCTTTCCAGCAGGGCAGCTCCAGCTTATACTGGTGCCTGTTGTTATTCCTCCCCAGCTGCGGGACTCTCTACATTCATACATATGCACACACCAAAAAAGTTCTGCTCCTTCCTGAGCTGTGCACAGGATTCAGGGCCTTGAGCTTCAGCTTCTGGATAGAGCAAAGACAAGGCTGACACAGCATGAGATTATCCATCCCATTGAGCACAGTCTTTCTCACAAACTCACGGTGCACACGTTTTTTTAACCTACTTTGGTTATCCTATGGAGGAAAAGTGAAGGCATTTGCCTTGCTGGGCATGCTTCCAGGTATGAGCTCAACTCCTTTGTGATCTGATGCAGGTTACACAGGGCTTAGGCTGAGCACGTTAGTGGTATGAGGGAGAGTGTTTCCTATATAGAAAGTTACTTATTCCTTTGTACACTTTTCCTTTACTGTCTTTCTGGATCTTGCTACTGAGGGGAATGAACTTGCTACAAGAGATTTAAAAAGCTATTAGAAATGTTATTATCCATTAAAAACTTTAAATAAAGATAAAATAAAGTATTCTTTTTTCCCCATATATATAGCTACTGACACAGAAACTATTTTGTAGTGTATTAAAGTGAAATACTGAATTTTGGATGAAATAAAATAGACAAAGCAACTTTACAAAGTTTAAAAATTCAATACCTGAGCTAAAATCCACTTATTAATATTCTTACACATCTAACATTGTTTCTTGGTAAAATTCTAGTGGAGTTTTTCACTAAAGCATTTAAAATACTTTGAAAGCATCAGAAGTGCTGTGGAGTGTTGTTTTTTTTTCCCCTGTGCTTTTAAAATGTGATAAAAATCCTTAAGGATCTGTGCAAAACCTCTCTCAGAAAAAACAACTTGCTTCTAGTGACTAAACCTGACTAAAAATAACTGCTCTATCATGCTGAAAAGAACAAGCACTTTGTATTCAAGTTCATTTGGGGATTTGATTATTCTTTTGAAAATGGTAAAGTAGAGCAATCCTGAAAATCCAGGCAGAAAACCAGATTGATCTCCAAGGTCTGTTTAGTTGCTGTCCTTCAAGATAGCAAAGTATGTAATTTCTGGCCTCTCACATCTGTAGAAAGCTGCTTTTTTGTGAAGAGCTTATTTAAAAAGTCACTGCAGTTCTATTTGTAGAACAAAGGGGTCTTTAACGGCTCACAGTCTCATTTGAATATTCAGCTGATGTGCGTTTCTGCCATTTAGGAAATAATGGGGTGTCAACCAAGCACTCCAACTAGCTGCAGAATGCAGTGCTTTCAGCAAACTAATTTATATTGGTTCTTGAGGAGATTGAGAAAATCACCACGGTCATTAGGGAAACTGGAAACACCATATGTTCTCATCTACCTGTCCTAGCCCTCCTCTGCACAGCATACCATTTACAGTGCTTCCCAAGGATCTTTCAGCTTAGAAACAGCAAAACTCCTGACTGGCCACCAGTCTTCAGAAATCAGCATAGAAGCAAAGCAGTCTCCACAGCTCCTACTACTTAATGCTACAGAATATTCTAGTGAAGTGTAAGGAAAAATGAGGAAGGAAAGAAATTGAAGTTGAGAGTTTAAGCAGGCAATTTCACTCAGCTGGTATGAAGTGTCATAGTCTTACAAACTCAATACCCTTGTCATGATTAGACTTACTGAAGTCAACAGGTCATATTAAAGAAGGATATTCTCACACGTCTTTAGTATGCATGTGCACATGCCCACCAAACACCATGTTTTGCTGCCTCCTGAAGCTCTTTTAAAACAACCTTTCCAGTACTTTCATGTTACCAAATCCTCTAATTACAGAGATCAGCCCCGTGCCTGCACTGACTGTGACAACTCTCCATAGCCATTTTTGAACTGGCCTTTTGGAAATTCAAACAAAGAAAGAAAGTTGATCAGATCTTTGTGGTAACAGTTTTTTGACAAAGTGCTGTAAAACTTCTGTCAGATATAAACTGATTATGGTTCTTTGCATATTTTAATTATTTCCTAAGAGCACCAGTGATGCAAAGCATATTGAAACTGTCTTCAAGGATTCTGGGTTTAAATATTATCTATTGAACAGCTTAAAGTCTATCTTCAGATTATTTTTTTGCCCCTCCAACTAATTGTTTTAGAGATAGCTACTGTTTTCTGTTATATATTGTAGTGCATAAGAAGGAAGGGGGAAAAGTGCAGAACCCTAAAGCATTTCTACATTATTATCTGTTTACTAGTCTACTTCAGAGTGTGTACTGCCCATATGGTGTTATCACAGTAAGGTTTGAGTTGGAAGGAACCATAAAGATCATCTGTTTCCAACTCCTCTGCCATGGGCATGGACACCTCCCACTACACCAGTTTGCTCAAAGCCTCAACTAACCTGGTCTTAAACACTTCCAGGGATAAGGCACCCACAAATTCTCTGGGCATCTTGTTCTAGAGTCTCATAATATCCAGTCTAAATCCCTCCTGCTCCAGTGTATAATCATTGTTCCTTGTTCTATCACCACACGCTCTCATGCAAAGTCACTCTCCAGCTTTCCTGTAGGCCCCCTTTGGGTACTGGAAGGTTGCTGTAAGGTCTCCCTGGAGCCTTTTCTTCTCCACACTGAACAGACCCAAGTCTCTCAGCCTGTCCTCGCAGGAGAGGTGCTCCTGCTCTCTGATCATCTTGTGTGAGGTCCATTACAAAAAGCACTGGCCATACTGAATCAGTGGAGTCTTTGCCTTGAAGACTGAACATCACGGCCAGGGCTTCAGTCATATCCTCATTTTGCCCGGCGATCTGGGACTTGTGGTTGCAAAAACTAGAAGTTAAAAGTCTTGCTGACAAAGCTAATCAGGCTGTGAGAAATTGAATTACACAGCAGTGCACAGAAGAACAATTGGAGAAAATAAAATTTCTGCTGTAAGGTCTGTGAAAAATCAGTGTAACGTTTGCTGGACTGCTAGGTTAACTTCTGCTGGCTGGCTTGGCTGCCTTCTCACATTGTCATCTATTGGCTTCTCAGCTCGCTACAGAAAGAAAACAAGTGTAGGTAACTGCTGCTTTTAGTCTGTAATGAAGCAATTGACAAATACTGAAAATCTCTGGGTTATTGAACTTATTAATCCTGAAGCTTGTGATCAGCGTGCCTTATGTTTCCAGCTGCGTGCAGTAGCCCAGGTGAGTGGTGCTGTTGACAAGTTTGAGAAGTGTGCCTGTGTGCACCTCATGAAGTTCAGCAAAGCCAAGTGCAAAATCCTGGGTCTGGGCAATCACCAGTATCAGTACAGGATGGAGGATGAAGGGATTTCTCTTGCAGAGAAAGACTTGTGGGTGCTGATGGCTGGAAAGTTGGATTTGAGCCAGCAATGAGCATTCACAGTTCAACTACATCCTGGGTTGCACTAGAAGTCAGGCCAGTGGATCAAGAGAAGTGATTCTTCCCTACTGATTCTACTCTGTTCTTGTGAGACCCTACTCAGATTTCTCTGCTCAGTTATAAGCTCTGTATCATGGGAAAGAAATGGATCATTTGGAGTGAGTTCAGAGGAGGCCACAGAAATTATTAGAGAGCTGGAACACCCTTCCTAGGAAGAAAGCCTGAGGGACCTAGGATTGTTCAGGCTGAAGGTGGTTCTGAGAAGACCTTATTGCAGTGTTTCAGTAATTAAAGGGGGCTCACAAAAGAGGTGGAGACAATTTTTTTTAGTAGAGCCTGTTGAGGTAGGACAACAGTTTTAAACCAAAAGTAATAGAATCAACCAGGTTGGAAGAGACCTCCAAGATCATCCAGTCCAACCTAGCACCCAGCCCTAGCCAGTCAACTAGACCATAGCACTAAGTGCCTCATCCAGTCTTTACCTGAACACCTCCAGGGATGGTGACTCCACCACCTCCCTGGGCAGCCCATTCCAATGGCAAATCACTCTCTCTGTGAAGAACTTCCTCCTAACCTAAGTTTTAAAATAAAAGACAGTAGCTTTAGACTATATGTAAGGAAGTGTTTCTTTCATAATGGGATAGGTGAAACACTGGAACAGGTTTCTCAGAGGAGGTGGTAGATACCCCACCCCTGGAAACATTCAAGGTGAGGCTGCACAAGGCTCTGTGCAGCATGATCTAGTTAAAGATCCTTTCCAACCCAAAATGTTCTGTGGTTCTATGATTCTATGAGCTCTTCCATGCATGTTATTGTACAGTCGGCTCTTAAGGTAGATGATAAAGTATGACTCACTGAAACACTGACCAGGGCAGAGGATGCAAGTAGAGGGTCAATCAGTTCTCCCAGCTCTGGAGTGCAGAGCTGACCTCTGGTATTGGCTATACACACAGATAACTACATTACCACATATGGACCACTCACCATCTGTACAGAACATTTATGTGATCCCAGATGCAGACCCTTACACTTCACAAACATCAGTGTATCACAGGGCTGTCAGATCATGTCTTCCATTAATGACACACTTAAACCTAAAGAATTGTGCTTGTTGGTTGCTTTTTTTCTTGCACCAGAAGATCCCATTTAATTATTTCCCATCTTCAAAGCTTATTTTACTTTGTGCTAAGTTCCCTCCAGCAGATATTTTTTGCTGACAAACTCACATTTTTGTCTTTTAATAAGTCACTTAGGAAAGATTTGGGAAATCACTGTTCCCTGCCTGTACTTAAGCCAGACCTCAGTGATGTTAAATGAACTCCTTTTAATAATTCATTGCGGCACAATCTGGTTTACTTTTAGCTAACCCTTACAGAAGGAAAAAAAAAAAAGCATTTGGCTTCTCAGCTTCATCTTGCAGAGCTGATGAATAGCTCCCAGGCTGCTGTCCAGATGGTCCTCCAAACCGGACTGCCAGAGAAAATCCCCCACACCTTCCCTCCCCTTTTCCTCCTGACACCCAGAGTACAATACCTCCATGCCCTGTGCCAGGAGCTCTGATACAGGAGGTGGTAAATAAAAAAGACAATTACTTCTATATTTTCCCATTACAAAAAAAAAGAGAAACCTTTCACCTACTGATGGGCAGATTTAATTAATCCTTTTCTCCTCAGTTATCAGGGACAGTAGCAGATCTCAAGCCCCTCTATACTTACCAAACAGAGGAAGTGTTATGCATTGCAGCATTTGATACTGTGATAAAACAAACAACCCAAGAACAACCCAGAAAAAAACAACAATAGCTTTCCACAGATAGGAAATGGTAGCTGTTTCAGGCCTGGGCAGCACAAAGTGTCCAAGAGGAAGCTATGAGAAAGCAGCAGTGTGTATCCAGCTAACACTAGTCCTGTTAGAGCTGTGATGGACTAAGGTGATTTAATTGGGGCAATTAATGAGGCAGGAATTATAAAATACCTAGCTATGTTATTTCCAAAAAGCCCCACCCACAACCTGCATACAAAGTAGTTACATTTGGGCTCTCATTCAGTCAGGAGAATCTTCACAGGGGTGCTTACGGGCAACTCATTCATTTGGGAGAATCAGAAAATTGGAGAAGTTTAGCCACAAAAAGGCTTTGCCCCACTGTGCTAGTTTGAAGCTAGCTAGAATGTTTTGGTGAGAAGAACTAGATCATAGGCTGAGAAATGAAAACAATGGTGAGGTCTACTTCCCTCGCAGTCTTGCTGAGATGTGTAAAGAAGAAAGGCAAAACAAAGATTAGGTCACTTGCTTGCTCTCTTTGCTGGGAGCTTTGCCTGCTG
>WAAF01002996.1:167650-194715 GCA_013400475.1 Tricholaema leucomelas | reverse complement strand
CTGCTTGGTGTCTTGATAGCCATTGAAAGACTGCTAGATCTTCCCAGGCTCCAGCAGGGTGCTGGGAAAGATGCAGATGATCATCTCTGACCTGATCCTGGTTCCTCTTGGTATGAAGGTTTGTAGAGCTGCAGGCAGCACCTCTTGCAGATGTGCAGAGAGCAAGATGTTAGTGGCACCTCTCACCATCTCATGAAGCACTTAATGCCTGGTAAACTTAGGTTTCCACGTAGTTCAAGCCCAAAAACATCAGGGCTAAGCTGGTCAGAAACATGAGGCAGAGCAGGACACCTTGTCCAATCTGAGAGCAGTGAGGCAGAGTACATTGTCTGAGAAGAACATAAAGCAGAGAAGCACAGGCAGAAACAGGACAACTACTTGCAATTTAGCTCAATTTATACCACTTGCCTGAGTGTAATGGCTCCTTTGGCCACAGGGATTCACCAATCAGAATGGCATTTGCAAAGCTGACCAGATTAGGTGAAAGCAGGGCTTGCTCACCCTTATTTGGGCAAGACACTAACAAGTACCAAAACACCCGTGGGTACTTGCTTATCACGGTACTTGCTTATCACTTTGGGTGGGAACATAATGGCCCAAGCCTTTGTTTTCCTCCTGCCCTTGCTTCCCCCATCAGCAAGTGTGGGGCAAGCCAGAACATCTAATAGGCCTATTAGCCTTCCATGACATAAGGTTACTAGGTAAAGTAGAGTTTGAAGAGGAGTATCACAAAATCATGGAATGACAGAGGTTGAAAGAGACCTCTGGAGATCACCTAGTCCAACCCCATGCTACAGCAGGTTCAGCTAGACCAAGTTACACAGGACAATATCCAGAAGGGTTTTGAATGACTCCAGAGATGGAGATTCCACAACCTTTCTGGACAGTCTATTCCATTTCTCCATCACCCTCAATGTAAAGTTCCTCCTTATGTTTAGATGGCCCTTCCTAAGTTCAGGTTTGTGCCCACTGCCCCTGTCATGTCACTGGGCACCACTGAAAAAAAGACTGGTCCTGTGCTCCTGACACCCATCACTTAAACATCGATAAGCGTTGATAAGATCCCACTTCAGTCTTCTCCCTAGGCTAAAAAGCCCCAAATCTCTTTCTTCATAACAGAGATGTTCTAGGCCCCTAATCATCTTCAAAGCCTCTTGCTGTACTTTCTCAAGCGGTTCCCTGTCCTTCTTGAGCTGAAGATCCCATAACTGGACACCACAATACTGCAGCTGAGGCTTCACCAGCGCAGAGTAGAGGGGAAGGAGATCCTTTTTGGCCACAATGGCACATTGCTGTCTCATAGCTGCACTGTTGTCTGCCAAGACTCCTGGGTCTTTTCCCACAGAGCTACTTTCCAGCAGGTCAGCCTCTGTTATTCCTCTCTAGGTGCAAGACTGTACACTTGCCTTTGTTGAATTTCCTAACATTCACCTCTGCCCAATCCTCCATCCTGTTCAGGTCATTCTGGATCGCAGCACAGCCTTCTGGTGTTTCAGGCACTCCTCCCAGTTTTGGGTCATCAGCAAACTTGCTGAAGGTATGCTCTATCCCTTCATGCATGGCATTGATGAGCATGTTGAATAAGACTAGACCCAGTACTGACCTGTGAGGAACACCACTTGTAATGGGCTTCCCACTGGATTCTGCACCACTGACCACAATCTTCCGAGCTCTACCCTTCAGACAGTACTTCTTAATGTAGCAAGTATAATAAAGGTCATAACGACAAGTTTAGAATCATAGAATCATAGAATCAACCAGATTGGAAGAGACCATCCAGATCATCCAGTCCAACCTATCACCCAGCCCTAGCCAGTCAACTAGACCATGGCACTAAGTGTCTCTTTTCTTGAACACCTCCAGGGATGGCGACTCCACCACCTCCCTGGGCAGCCCATTCCAATGGCAAATCACTCTCTCTGCAAAGAACTTCCTCCCAATATCAAGCCTATACCTCCCCTGGCACAACTTGAGACTGTGTAGGGGGTACAGGAGCCCAGAAAACGACCTGAAAAAGAAATCATTTGTGTTTTTCCAACCTTTGGTCTAGCAAAAGTTATCTCCGATATGCTTTATCTCAATTCTGTTTAAATATGAAGTAACATATTACCTAATACCTGTATTTGAATGGAAGGCAGCCCAGTTATATTACAAGGACTCAGGAATTTAACTATGTGTGCCTACATACATTCCTGAAATAGTGTATGCAATACATAGAGATGCAAAACCATGTCTGTATCTGTAAATAGACACAGTCCCCCACCCAAAACCTACAACAAAACCCAACCAACCAAAATCCCAAACAAAAAGGTCTCTTCCAACCTAGTTGATTCTATTTTAGAATAGAATAGAATCAACCAGGTTGGAAGAGACCTCCAAGATCATCCAGTCCAACCTAGCACCCAGCCCTATCCAGTCAACTAGACCATGACACTAAGTGCCTCGTCCAGTCTTTTCTTGAACACCTCCAGGGATGGTGACTCCATCACCTCCCTGGGCAGCCCATTCCAATGCAAATCACTCTCTCTGTGAAGAACTTCCTCCTAACATCCAGCCTATACTTCCCCTGGCACAACTTGAGGCTGTCCCCTTGTTCTATTGCTGGTTGTCTGGGAGAAGAGACCAAACCCACCTGGCTACAACCTCCCTTCAGGTAGTTGTAGACAGCAATGAGGTCTGCCCTGAGCCTCCTCTTCTCCAGGCTAAACAACCCCAGCTCCCTCAGCCTCTCCTCATAGGGTTTGTGTTCCAGGCCCCTCACCAGCTTTGTTGCCCTTCTCTGGACACGTTCCAGCACCTCAACATCTCTCTTGAGTTGAGGAGCCCAGAACTGGACACAGTACTCAAGGTGTGGCCTGACCAGTGTTGAGTACAGGGGAAGAATAACCTCCCTCGTCCTACTGGCCACACTGTTCCTGATACAGGCCAGGATGCCATTGGCCCTCTTGGCCACCTGGGCACACTGCTGGCTCATCTTCAGCCTACTATCCACCAGTACCCCCAGGTCCCTTTCCTCCTGGCTGCTCTCCAGCCACTCTGTCCCCAGCCTGTAGCGTTGCTTGGGGTTGTTGTGGCCAAAGTGCAGAACCCTGCACTTGGCCTTGTTAAATTTCATCCCATTGGCCTCTGCCCACCCATCCAGCCTGTCCAGGTCCCTCTGCAGGGCTCTCCTACCTTCCAACAGATCAACACCTGCTCCTAGCTTGGTGTCATCTGCAAACTTAATGATGCTGGACTCAATCCCCTCATCCAGATCATCAATAAAGATATTGAACAGGACTGGGCCCAGCACTGATCCCTGGGGAACACCACTAGTGACTGGCTGCCAACTGGATGTGGCACCATTCACCACCACTCTCTGGGCTTGGCCTTCCAGCCAGTTCCTGACCCAGCACAGAGTGAATCTGTCCAAGCCACGAGCTGCCAGCTTAGCCAGGAGCTTGTTGTGGCAGACAGTGTCAAAGGCTTTGCTGAAGTCCAGGTAGACTACATCCACAGCCTGCCCCATGTTCACCAGGCAGGTAACCTGATCATAAAAGGAGATCAGGCAGGTCAGGCAGGACCTGCCCTTCCTAAACCCATGCTGGCTGGGCCTGATCCCTTGGCCATCCTGTAGGTGCTTTGTGATGGCACTCAAGATGACCTGTTCCATGACCTTGCCTGGCACTGAGGTCAGGCTGACAGCTCTGTAGTTTTCCGGTTCCTCCTTTCGACCCTTCTTGTGGACTGGTATGACATTGGCCAGCTTCCAGTCTTCAGGGACCTCTCCAGTGAGGTCTCATTCTAAAATGAAACCCCTCAAAAACCAGAGACTAGTCATACCAGTTTTGTGGAACAACTTGATGTCATCAGCTGGAAAAGGAGCAATACTCAATTTGGCTGGCTGAGAACGTGGCCTGTATCAGGAGTTTCCGCGCTGCGGAAGAAGGGAAGCAGAGATCTCTCTCTGGGGGAGCTCTTCGGTGAAAGCCATCTTGTGGAAGCTGTAGCTGCTTCAAGGGTTAACTGTAAGACATGAAAGTTGTCAATAGGCCCTCCTAAGTGTAATGACATTGAAAAAAGGTTACATAAGACATGGAAATTAATGTCAATTAGTATTAATCTCCTGGGATAGTCTCTTGTGATATGTGATCAAATGGCATTAAAAGCTGTTCCTAAAGCTCTTATTTCTGTAGTCCGACCACTCTTCTATTTGTCAGTCAGGAGCTGTTTTTTTGCCATCTGACAGATGCTGTCTGGGTTGTCTGGGGTCAAATTCATCATTCAGAAGCACTTAGGAGCAGCCACATGAACACTGCCCAGGTCTCAGAGGTAGCCAAAAAGGGAAAACAGAAGACTTCGGTAAACACTTACTTGGATTACACTTTGACTCCAATTTGTCAGCTGCACCACTACCAGCAAGAAAGGAGAAATGGAAATGTCACAAGAGCTTATAACCTTTCAAAAGTATGTGCATTTTCAAAAGAGACCCCAAGGCCCCCCACAAAAGCTCCTGCATGTACCAGCCTGCAGCAGAGTTTTCAGCCTTCAATGACTTTGCCATCGCAGCCTGCGGTCCTGTTGTTCTGCAGCGGTACCTGACCTTGGGAGCCTGCGAGTGCAGGGTGGCATCAGTCACTCCTCCTGGAGTGTCCCCAGAAGGGAGCTGCAGATGCCAGCGGGAACGAATTTCCACTGCTGCACTCGCCATGATCTCTGGAGCATTTCACACAAGAAAAGTCAGCACAGCCTGCCCTGAGCTTGTCAGCTAACGGCATGACCACACCATCAATTTTTAATAATAGAAGTGCATCACAAATGTGTTTTTTCTTTTGCAACTGGAAGGCATTTTCGGCTACATGTGTCAAAGAAATGTCTATGTTTGTCCTTTGGATCTTCTTTTCAGGAGACTGGTCAGCTGGTCAAAGAATTAAGGTTACACTGGACATCTTCTGATAGGGCCAGTAGCCTAAGTCTGTGAAAATCCCAGGATGCTTTCTGTACACCTGGAATACTACTTTGGGGATAAGCAGTCTTGGAATAAAGGTGTGTTGGAGTAGAAACCAACAGATGTTCTGGACATATTCAGTAGGCTTTAGAAATTACTTTCATAAGGAAAATAATGTCTGTACAAGTAAGGCAGTCAATACTGGAGTACAAAGAGATGGATAAATAGAATTTTTTTTTTCTTTTGGCTAAAAGAATAGGAAATATTTTATTTTTTTATAAAACAATCAACTTTGTAAGTTTTTCTCCAGGGTAATATACTTACTTATTAGTACTGTTATGGTGGTTTGGGTGTTATTCACCCCCCACACTCTGGAAATCACCCAGACTAGACTCAGCTGGCTCTGGAAATTGAATGAAGCTTATTATTTACAGCTTAGCAGAATATACAAGCAGATATTTACAGTAGATACAGTTATAGACAGAACTATACAAGGTAAAAGATAATACAGAAACACAACAGCCCTCCCAGAAACCTGAGTCCCCAGGATCAGCTCCCAACCAGCCTTCCACCTTCTCCCGACCCTTTACCTTACCCCAGACGTTGCCTTGTGCCCCCAGGAAGAATGGAGGGTCGGCCGGGGGCGTTAGGAAGCAAAGTGGATTAATCAGAGAGACGGAGGGTGAGGTTAGAGAGAAATGCAGCTCAAAGCCCAGGCTATGCTCAAACACCCAAATGCCTAATCTGTGTTTATACTCTTGTTCTTATACATCTCAGCAAGCCTATGAGTGAAGTAGACATCACCATTGTTTCTCTTTCACAGCCTGTGATTTTATCCTTCTCACCAAAACATTCTAGCTAGCTTCAAACTAGCACAATTGTCTTTTACATTTTCTTTCTTTAAACAAATGCATTGATCAGAAAGACATTTTCAAGCACTCCAAGGAATGCAACAGAACAAGGGAACACAATCTCAAGTTGTGCCAGGGGAAGTATAGGCTGGATGTTAGGAGGAAGTTCTTCCCAGAGAGAGTGATTTGCCATTGGAATGGGCTGCCCAGGGAGGTGGTGGAGTCACCATCCTTGGGGGTGTTCAGGAAAAGCCTGGCAGAGGCACTTAGTGCCATGGTCTAGTTGACTGGCTAGGGCTGGGTGCTAGGTTGGACTGGATGATCTTGGAGGTCTCTTCCAACCTGGTTGATTCTATGATTCTATGTAATTGACATCCTTCATTGTTTTTTTAAAAACTAACACTTCTTCAGACAGAGAATATTTGGATACAGACGCAAGAGTACCCTGCTGGTTGAAAACATTAGCCATAAAAGTTGTCTGAAAGTCATTGAAATACCAGAGGTGCTCTTTTCCAACAAGGTCATTGGTTAGCAAAACATCAGAAAAGTTTTTGCACACTACAAAGCACATAAAAAAAGCCAATCAGCTGAAGCTGGGAAATGCCAAAATTAGATACCCCTGCAGTACTAATGGTACTTGCTTTTCTGTGATGAAATGGGTTATGACACAGGTTTTTGACTTCATAAGTCGATATCCTCCCCTTCCCCAGCCCATTCCTATATCTATGAATAGGAAATGATTCCATATTTTCTTTTCTACTACCCCTATTTTATTTAGAATTCACTGTTCAGAGGCTGAACTGAGTATAGAATTATTCATTGGCTCCCTGGAGATTTCCTGATTCTAATTTCATTTCCTGAATGCTGTCAGCAATGTCCAAGTGCTCCATAAATATTTCTAAGTTTCCCTGCATTGGGTCATCATGAGATGAAGCTGCAGTTACCTGTGCTCTTCAGCACAGGAAAACAAAGTATAGGGAGATGGAGGACAAACCTGATTTTTGGGACCTCACATTATAAGCATAGTTGGAACTATATATATGCAAAGCTGAAGTGAAACCCAGTAGATGACTGAGTAGTAGCATGTGTTAAGCCTGAAGCCCCAAAGATTCTCCATGACCCCCAGCAAGGTGTGCAATCTGAGAACCAGGGAAATAGGATTTCTTGTTCATATGTGGAAGTATTTGTCTACTTCCTAAGGGTCAGGAGACAAAAACTTCAATGTTTTGCTATCAACAGCAAAGAGGAAAGCAGTTCCCTAATGCTGAGGCACTCCAAGTCCAATTCTGCTCCTGAATAAATTGTGGCTTGAAATCAGAGTAATTTAATTCAAGGGAGACTTCAGGGATTATCCCTCCCCTGCTCAGAGAAGGGCCAGCATAACTCAGGTGCCTCAAGACTCATACACTTGAATCTGGAGAGCCTCCAAAGATGGAAACTCCACAACATCTTTGGGCATCGTGCCACAGAGCTGGGTTGAGCAGAACCAAGCCCTTCATGGAAACTAGTGAAAACTGGAGTCTCGTGTTTGCAGAATGACCTTGAAGAAAGCATCTGATCCCTGCAGCCTTCTGTTCCTCACTGGTATGATGGAGACGATATAAAGCATTCAGTTTTCTGAGTAGTTAGTTACATTCCTTATACATGCTGTAGAAGTGCTACACTTGCAGCTCTCCTCCGCGGTATATAGAGATACTGAGTGTTTAGTACCAGACATACTGCTGCACCCTCTTCAGAGCGTCCTACCTTCTTGGAGAGAAGAAGATTCAAATTAACAGCTCAGAGACATCTGACCTCAGTATTCTGACATCTTTGAGGCAACACCATATCACTGTCAAAGCCACAATGATGTTTGACACTGCCACTAAGTGCTGAAGTTGTTGGTTTTGGTTAAAACTGGAAAAGGTAGAAACCATTCTGTAAGCATCATCTTGACACAGGCAGCAGCTGCAGGTAAAGGCATTTTGGGACATGATTCACTAGACATGGTGGTGTTAGGTCGATGGCTGGACTTCATGGCCTTAGAGGTCTGTTCCAACCAAAATGTTCTATGATTGTTGTGGCAAATTTTCTGAAGTCTTAGCTCTTAATGCCTGTCATTTATTTTCCCTGAGAGGAACATTTGCTTTCTGTATTACAGCAATCTCCCTGGTTTGGTTTTTTGGTTTTGGGTTTGTTTTGTTTTTTTTTTTTTTGGTTGTTTGGTTTTGGTTTTCTTTTTTTAATCCTAAAGCCCTGCTAAGGCTTTTAGAACTTCAGTGGCTGTTAAACTAAGAAAAGGTTTTTCTTATGTCAGACCTGAGTGTGCATTTTAATGAGAGCATACAGATGTTGAAAATGAGTTTCTGTTATTAAGCTATGCAAGAAACAAGCCAGTATTTTGCTAGGTGAATGGTAAAGACTTGCTCTTTTCACATGTGTTCCAGGCTAATGTTATTTACTGAGCGCTAGAGACTGCTTTCAGAGCTCACATGCTGGAAATCGTTTCATTTTCACAGAGGCAACGTGCAATTTTCGTTCAGGACCATCCTTTTTGTCAGCATTTGGAAGCTGCCCCAGGAGCTGGGATATACCCCGATTTCTGTGCATCCTGAGCTCTGATAAGTTCAAACATATCAGCACCAGCTGATTGCTCTGCTGGTTCAGCTGCCTGGTCAGTCGAGCAGCTGCTAATTTGTATGGCAAAGTGCCAAGCCTCTTTCAGACCCAGCACACAGAGCTAAAGAAGTGCTGCACAGCCTCAGCGCAGTGCTAGCCAAGTTGTTTTCGCTGCGGACTCAGTAGTGGCTAATTTCATCAAGTCTGCTGAGACCCAGTCTTTGTCCAGCCTTGTGCTGCCTGCTCTGTTTTCAGACAATGCAGCATGCAGAAAACATGTCAGTGTGATAATCACTTTCCGTTCCTCAGATAACCTAAGCGTTGGAAATCCTTTGGTTTGCCTCCCAGGGCAGAGAAGGGGGAAAAATGTAGCTTGCTGGAAGAATAGAAATTCTGAAGGTTGCCTTTAATTTAAAAGGAAGGAAAAAAACCTAAACCCAAATATTTCTTTTCTGATTCCATGGTGTTGTTGTTGCAGGTAGTGGCTCAGGCTGCTCCCAGGCAGCTTAGGGAAGCTGCCAAAGTCACCGAAAGGGTGGGAATCTGCCTTCATCTTGGGAACAGACTCTCGAAGCTTCCACCTAGAAGCTGAATCCCCACAAACCTCTGCTAGACTGAATTCAGGAGAAAGAGGCAACCAGCAGGTGGATGTCATGGGGTGACCATGCCTGATTTAGCAGCTGATCTGTTGGTCTTGCACTCAGGTGACTCTCATTTATCTAGACCCAAGTCAATAAACTAGCAGGACACTAGACTCTTTTTATGCTGGATGTTACTGAAAACAGAATCACAGAATTGTCAGGGCTGGAAGGGACCTCAAGGATCACTCTAGTTCCAACCACACTGCCATGGGCAGGGGCACCTCAGGTTGCTCAGAGCCCCATCCAGCCTGGCCTTGAAGACTGAATGAAAGACTGCCATAAAGCCTTTCACTTCACTGAAGTAGTCCTTTCCAGTGAGAACTCTAATCATCAGGCCATGCTGGAACAAGTCTGTTGAGAAGAACTATAATGGAAGCAGCAGAATTTCAAACAAATACTCTTTGAGACCTTTGAACAAACATACTCTCTGTGACCTTGTCATCTTTGGTATAAAGCCTTCTGCGTATTCCTGAGGAGGAGACAAACATTGACCATCTCCAGATCTACTTTGGGTGCCTCCTGTGGAAATAGAAGTGGGTTTGCAGTGCTGCTAGGAGGGAATGGGACAGCACTGAATACAGCTCCCAAGGACCTCCAGTATGCATGAGTGTACGAAAAGAGGGTCACAGCAATAAAGAGGGATAATATACCTTCTGTACTGAGCACTTTCTAGCACTTAGACTTCATCTACTTAATTTTCTTTTCTTCTAGTGCTAGTCAGTGTAAATGACAGCCTTTGCTCTGACCTGAGCATTTCTTCCCCAAAGTCTCTCAACTGTATTCCTGTGCTGAACAGAGTCAGAAGTTCAGCTTCTTGCTGTGAGTGGCAAAGAATAAAACAAGAAATTGTAAAAGTAACCAGAAGACATTGCCTCCTAGATAGGACAATATTTGCCAAAGGGTGGATCTTTAATAATGAAGACAGCTAAGACACTTTGGAATGATGTGACTAGAAGTGGTTCCATGATGTTAATATCATCTCCCTCTGCTCTCTTCCATGTGAAGTGCAGTGGCAGCAAAAGGATTGTGATGACAGCTTTCATTCTCTGTGCACATGATGAAGAGTGTGAGTGAATGTGGGTACGTGTGTGCTGCTCTGCATACTGTAATCACAGACAAGCTACACATGGTACAGGGCACAGCTGGCTGTAAAGAATCATAGAATCATAAAATAGTTTAGATTGGAAGGGATTTCAAAGATCATCCAGTTCCAACCCCCTGCCACAGACAAGGACACCTCCCACTAGAACAGGTCACTCAAGGCCTCATCCAACCTGATCTTGAACACCTCCAGAAGGCAGCATCCACAATCTCCGTGAGCAACCTGTTCCAGTGTTTCACCACCTCTGCTGTAAGCATCCAACACCCTAACATCCAATTTAAACTCATTACCCCTTGTCCTGTCATTACAAGACCTTGTAAATAGCCCCTCCCCAGCCCTCCTGTAGGACCCATTCAGATACTGGAAGGCCACTACAAGGTGTCCTCAAAGCATTCTCTTCTCCAGCCTGAGGAGCCCCAACTCTTGTAGCCTGTCCTCACAGCAGACATGCTCCATCCCTCTGATCATCTTATGATTATCATCTTATGATTATCATCTTATGATGCCAGACTGATCAGAAATAATCTGAAATCTCACCTATTCCCTATATATCAACTCCCTGTGTTTTGCCTGGCACATGACTCCTGACATGGGCCAGTGAAGAGCAGCCTAAATCCCAAACATACCCTGCATGTTGCAAGCCACCCATTGGAGCAAATACACAATTGGCTCCTCACATCTCCTTTTCAGCTGCTAAATCCCAAGTATTCCTCAAAGTTTGCCTGGAAACTACCTCCATCGTCTCTCTAGATGTTTTTCTTGGATCTCTTCATAATGATGGGAAAACAAGAATTATTTTTAACAGGCCCTTGTCAGATCTGTGTTGCCTGTTCCTTTGGTTCATGGCTCCTCCACCTGTGCTGATTCTGCCTGTAAAGGGTTCACCTTCAAGGATGGTGACTTAATTAGAAGTGCAAAGAGCTATGGCCTAAGATGTCAGAGACTAATGAATGAGCTGGTGTGGTTGGTGAAGAGCAGTTTGTCAAGGTATCTGTTCATTTCTGTATGTGCAAGATGAAATGAAACTGAAGCTGTTGGCATTTTTAAAGGAAAATCTTATTAGAGTCCAGGCAAGGATAGTAGAATAAAATAAATGATGCTTGGTACTTCATCTGTCTGTAGGTTCAGCAGTGATTATGTAGTCTGCTATCATCTTTAATTAAGCTTTCCCTTTGCTTCTGACCTTGGGGCTTTAAATATAATTTGTACTATAGAAAAGACAGGTGGTATGAGCTCCACGTTTTAAAGTTCAAATTCATTTAGGTTATATTTGATTTAAATTTCCTTATGGAAGCATATAATTTTACTATTACCTATGCTGGAGCAATTACACAGAGGTGAAGAAGCTGGTGCAGAACAGAGCCTTACAACCCTCTCATGCTTTTGTCCATAGAAAAAGGTGTGGGGGGGAAGCATCTCTGCCTGGTGCTTTTGGTTTAATTTTCTTTAAATCCAACAGAGTCCCAGTGAGTTCCCACCTTCCTCTGAGTCTCCTTCTACCCAGACAGACAGAGCTGGACATCAGTCACCTGTATGCTGGTGTGCAAAAGTACAAATAGGCTCCAGCAGACTTGCCCTCACTTGGAAACAGAGGTGAGATCTTCAGTGCTACAAACCTATTTGATCTCTCCAGTATAGGCTGAGGGAGCTGGGGTTGTTTAGCCTGGAGAAGGGGAGGCTCAGGGGTGACCTCATTGCTGTCTGCAACTACCTGAAGGGAGGTTGTAGCCAAGTGGGTGTTGGTCTCTTCTCCCAGGCAACCAGCAACAGAACAAGGGAACACAGTCTTAAGTTGTGCTGGGGGAAGTATAGGCTGGATGTTAGGAGGAAGTTCTTGACAGAGAGTGATTGGCATTGGAATGGGCTGCCCAGGGAGGTGGTGGAGTCACCATCCTTGGGGGTGTTCAAGAAAAGACTGGATGGGGCACTTAGTGTCATGGTCTACCTGACTGGCTAGGGCTGGGTGCTAGGTTGGACTGGATGACCTCGGAGGTCTCTTCCAACCTGGTTGATTCTATGATTCTATGAACAGGAGCTCTTTGTGTAGCCCAGGAGTGATGTGAATCCCCTGGGAGGGCTGTAAGCTGCAGCCCTTTTCAAGGCAGGTGTAGGCACATCAGCTGTTTGACTTCAAGCCTCTAGTCTGAGCCTTATCCATCGAAGCTGAGCTCTCTGCCCTTAAGGCTCTGAGGTGTTTTAGAATGCCTGCTTTGGACACAGTGAAGACCCTGGTGCACAGTTTTTGATTTTACAGAAACAGGATGATGGCAACCCCAGGAAGGGGCACATGCCACAGAGGTGCAAGAGCTCAGAGTGGGGCAGCAGTCGTGGTGGGGGCAGCATGGAAGTGGCATAAGAAGGACTGGGATATGCTGCTAGCAAAGATAATGGGAAGGAGATATTCCCGAGGATCCAGAGGTAGCTTCAAGGAGTTTCTGAAAAAAGCCTCTGAAAATTGAGGGCAGAATACATTGGGAAGAAACTATGAGGCCCAAAAGGGGATGAGAGAGGAAAGAACTTTCTAGCCCTCCATGAGCCTGGTATGCTTTCTTTATGAAGAGTATGCAGAATCAACCATAGCCAGGCTCTGGCTGGTGGAAAATTATCACAGGTTCTGATGTGTGGTTGGTATTTTCAAGCAGCTGTCTGCAATGCTCCCTTCCCTCCCCATGCTACCAACCATTACTCACTCTATCAGACCATGGAATTAGGTTAACTTTGTTATCCTACAGGGACTAGAACTGTTAAAGAAAGCATAATGGGAAAACTTTCAGCCACAAAGATGCAGCTTCACAGAATCATGGAATGGTATGGTTGAAAGAGACCTCTGTCCGGTCGAGTTTTGAGTATCTGCATAGAATGAAAATCCATTACCTGTCTGGGCAGCCTGTTCCAGTGCTCTGCCACCCTCAAAGTAAAGTATTTTTTAACTCATGTTCAGATGGCACTCTCTGTGTTGCAGTTTGTGCCCATTTTCCCTTGTCCTGTTGCTGGAAACTGCTGAAAAGAGTCTGGCCCCATCCTCTTGACATCTGCCTTTTAGATATTTATAAGCACTGATAAGATCCTCTCTCAGTCTTCTCCGGGCTAAACAGACCAAAATCTCTCAGACTTTCCTCGTAAGAGAGATGCTTCTCTTCCCTAATCATCTTTGCAGCCCTTTGGTGCCCACTCTTCAGTAGATCCTTGTGTCTCTTGAACTGGGGAGCCCAGAACTGAACACAGTACTCCAGATGCGGCCTTACCAGGGCAGAGTACAGAGGGAGAATAACCTCCCTCAACCTGCTGGCCACACTCTTCTTAATCCACCCCAAGATACCACTGGCCTTCTTGGCCATAAGTGCATGTTGCTTACTTGTGGTTAACTTGTTACACATCAGGGCTCTCAGGTTTTTCTTGGCAGAGCTGCTTTCCAGCAGCCCAACCTCTAACCTGCACTGGTGCACAGGATTATTTCTCCCTAGGAGCAGGATCCAACATTTGCCTCATTGAACTTCATGAGGTTCGCTTCTGCCCAACTCTCCAGCTTGTCGAGGTCACGCTGGATGGCACCACAGCCTTCTGGTGTGTGAGCCACTCCTCCCAGGTTTGTATCATCAGCAAACTTATTGAGGTTACAGTATGAAGGTTACCCTTCATCTAGGTCAGTGACGAATATGTCGAACAAGACTAGACCCAGTACTGACTCCTGGGGAACACCACTAGCTGAAGGCCACTGACTAGACTGTGTTGCTAATCACAACCCTCTGAGCTCTGTCATTCAGCCAGCTGTCAACCCACCTCACTGAACTTAATTGAACTGAGCTTAGCTGAACTTGGGCAGTATTCAAAACTCACTTTACTGCATGCATTGCATTGTGCTGGTTTGAGACTAGCTGAGACATTTTAGTGAGAGAAATTACATTATAGGCTGTGAAAGGAAACAAGGGTGATGTCTACTTCACTCACAGGCTTGCTGAGATGTATAAAAACAAGAACACAGTTAACATAGTTGCTCTCTGAGTGCATCTGGTGCATCTACTTTTCTCCCTAACCTGCTGTCTGTGTAACTAATCCTTCTGCTTTCTAACCCTTTCAAATCGTCACATGCATCCAGCTCTGGAGCTCTCAATACAGGAGGGACGTGGACCTGATGGAGCAGAGAAGGGCCACAAAAACGATCAGGGGGCTGAAATATCCCTCATATGAAGACAGGTTGAGGAAGCTAGGGTTGTTCAGGTTGATTGTTCAGCCTGAAGAAGAGAAGGCTCCCAGGGAGACCTAATAGTGGCCTTCTAGTACCTGAAGGAGACCTACAAGGAGGCAGAAGACAGAGTGTTTCTGAGGGCCTGCAGTGGTAGGACAAGGAGCAGTGTTTTGAAATTAGAGAAGCATAGATTTGGATTGGATGTTAGGAGAAAGTTCTTTACAATGAGGGTGGTTGAGCACTGAGGGCTAGTTGAGGCCCCTTCTCTGGAGATATTCAAGGTGAGGCTCAATGGCACTCTGGGTGTCCTGATCTGGTTGAGGATGTCCCTGCTCATTGCAGGGAGGTTTGGACTAGATGACCTTCATAGGTCCCTTCCAACCCAGACTATGCTAAGTTTTGATGCTGTTTCCTTAATAATGGTGTTTCTCCAGGTTTCCCACTTTATTTTCCTGTTGTGGCCGTCTCTGCTATCTCACCACTCACCCTTATGTGCTATCCTTTTGTTAACTAGCTGTCTGACTCACTGCAGTTAGCTCAGAGGTTTGAACTGTGAGAGGTAAGTCACGGCAACTTCAGTGGGTGTCTGTGTAGCAGAAGATCATTCACCTCAGCGGGCAGAGGCTCTTAAAGCAGAGACAAGAGAAGGTTGCTGTGGGAGGAGAAGCTGGTCTGGCAGATACCCCTGTGCTGGGAAATTTACAGTGTCCTCGTCAACCCTGAAAACAGTTACAGATCCTTTTTGTGTCAATTCTAGTGCCTTCCTGCCCTGAAATCCTGAAACAAAGGAGCATAACATTGTGAAAGAAGGAGGAATAGTTTAGAAAGTAGAAAAAAATGCCAGGGAAGGGCACTGTGTGAAAACACAGAGCCCATTCCCCATCTCAGCAGTGCTACCAGTGTGTGCTTGGCTGCTGCACTTCCTACAGAGGCATTTTCTTTCTCGGGAGGTGGTGAGATTCCCCTTGGGAGGCTCAGGTAAGCCCAGAGAAAATTAATGGTGAAAAGCACTCAGTTTTCCCTGCTGGAATGCCTCACAGTCGACCATGAGAGCACATTAAGCAATTGCTATGACCTAAAATAACCTAACACAAAAAGTGTGACAGGCTGTCTAAACTGTATGCTTTTTTATCTTTGTAGCTGCCCTTTCTTTTAAAAGAGAGCTCCTTTCTCACAGAGAGTTTTCTGGCCAGCTCAGGAAAATGCTGTGCTGGTGGAGTTTGCCCTTCCAACTGCCCTCTTTATTCCGTCTCGTTGGCAGAAAGGTGTCTGAAGGGTGGGTGTCAAGCGGATGGGGGCAATCTCTTTCCACTGGTCAGCAGCAATAAGACAAGGAGCAATGGCTACAAATTGGAACATAGAAGGTTTCACCTCAACATGAGGAGAAACTTTACAGTGAGGGTGACATATGGGAACAGGCTGCCCAGAGAGGTTGTGGAGTCTCCTCTGAAGACTTTCAAAACCCTCCTGGATGTGTTCCTGAGCAAACTACCCCAGGGGATCCTGCCTTGACAGGGAGGTTGGACTCAGTGATCTCTGGAGATCCCTTCCAATCTCTAAAGTTCTGTGATTCTGTGAAAAAAAACCAACAGAATCCACCAAAAACCCACCCAAGCCCAACCAGCCAAATAAAGCCCTTTTCATACATAGCTGGCTCGGCAGGCAAAAGGTGTTAGGCATCAGTGTCTGAAGACACTTATTTCAAGTTACTTAGTGCAAGGAATCAGAAAGAGACTTACTTCCATTCACCTACCTGCAAGCCAAGGGTGGTTATCAACCTCTAAGCATCTGAGAAAGTGGGAAACCTGGCTGCATAAAGCTCTTCTGGAGACTCTGTTGCAAAGAGTGGCCCAGGGTTGCTTTTGTTTTTCAGCTATATTCTTTGATGTAGTATCTCACTTTGCTTATAACTCCTAACTTCTCTTAGCTATGGTATCATTGCTATGGAGCACACCTGGTTAACACAAAAAATAATTGATCAAAAGATAAATGTTTACATGGTCAACATTTCTTTGGTTCTAACTAGGAAAAGCAAGCTCTGACCTAAAACCAAGGAGAGGGACAAACCATACTGAATTTAATGTAATTGTGTTAACCACACAATTTAAATGAAAAAGTAATAGAATTATGGAGGAAAAAAGGGTTCTTAGGAAAGGCAGGAGTGAAGGAGTTGCTAATCATCTGAGACAAAAAGGGAGACTTAATTACTATCTGTGAATCACTAAGGGGTTAGCTGAGGTTGGGGAAAAGCATAATGGGAAGAAGAATGAGTCTCTGTGAGGAGGTATGACTTTTAGTAGACAGGAGGCAGACAAGAATCTTAGCTCTTAAATTCGTCTTTTGAAGTAGTCTCCTATCACCTTCAGGATCAAGATGGAGTCACCGCTTTAGACAAGATGTACTCTCATTGATACCTTGATGGTCTGATTTTGCACTTACCTTTGAGATCTTGCACTGATGCCAACTCTTGTTTTCACTCATGTGAATATTTTCCAAGAGAGCATTTCATACAATGAGGGAAGTGTATCACACTCTGGGATGCAGACAGACAGGATCCTTGGATTTTGATCACTTTCATACAGGGAAATGTATAAAATGGTGCTAGTAGGGACACATCAGTACATTTTTCTCTCATCTCGGTCCTGTGAGCTGATGCATCCTGCAGGCATTTGACTGCTCCCAGCTGTACTGATCTGAAAAAAGAGATGACTTCTACCTCCAAACCTTGGCTAGCTGAGAGTCGGACAGGCAGTTTCTTAAGACTTCTCTTTCACATTTAGCTCTACTGCTCCAGTGCTGTTTGGGAAAATTAAAGCCAGTAAAGCCCCCAAGCCAAGGGGACCATTCACACGTTTATAATTACCTGCATTAGGAGCCAGGAACCCTGTAGATCTGGGCCTTCTTGTGTTAAGCACAGCCCAGTTCCACTCAGATTTTAATCAGTAGGAGACCTTCCATAATTCTTTGATTATGAGGCCCCCAAAGGTGTCTTTGCTTCGTAGGAAGGATGACTATTACCAGGCATATTGAATACAGATGAGGGGGGAGCCTCATTAAGTCAAAGATGATTGGCATCTTTGAGATTGTCAACCAAAGGTAGATTCAGGGGCATATTAGAATATTTTCACTATTACTTGTTACCAGTTCAGAATTTCCTCTCTCCATCACGTACTCTTTAATGTACATCACTGAAGACAAGTACCACCACTGGACCTGCCACCCTTGTGACTGAGGGCAGCCAGTTGCCACAAGAACAAATGGGTCATTGTTGTGGTAGGCCTCATAGGCCTCAAATAGGCTTATACATGTCCTGCCTTACCTAGGCATGTTTTTCTGTTCCACCAGAGAGGCAGGTGTGGGAAAAGGACGCAAAAGAACCTAGAGGCACTGAGTCTGGCCTGCCCAGGGTCCTGTGGTGTAAGGTACACACACTTAGCTTGTGCCTGCCTAGAGCAAGGCCCATGCTTTTCCCAAACTAGGGAAAAGAGTGCCTATGGCTTTGCCTAATATGCTATGGTTTGGCTAACTGCCATCCTGATTGGCTATTCTTGTGTCCAAAGCGCAATTCATCTCGGCCCACAGTGATAAAAGGAGATACACAGGTAAACAACCTGCTTTTGCTCCCCTGCTCTGCTTCCCTGCTCTCTCTGCTGTGCCCAGCCATGCTGCTATTGCACACTGCCTTATTGATTGCCTGGTAGACTCCACTGCCACGAGTTACCAGGAACAGACCCTGGATGCCTGCACGTGTGGCCAGCATGACATTGTGCTGAGACTGCACGACATTCTGCCTCCTGCACCTGAAGGTCCTGCCTAGAATTCCTGGACATATATACAGATTGTCCAGAAGAAGCCAGGAGACAAGGACAGAGATTGTCTGTGTCCTTTCCCCAGAAGCCGGAAAGATTCAAGCCTCAACACCCAACAAGACAGAGTCCCCTGAAAGCATTTGGGCACTGTCTGGACTGTGGCTAGCCCTCACGAGGGTAATAATAACAATTTGTGAGTAAATGCTTAAATGCCTCTTTGTAATTCTCTACTGCCTTCTGCCATAGAGCAGAAAGAGCTTGAGCCCATCTACTGGGTAAGTGGCATATTGACCTCAAGCGGCATTTGACCATGGGAATCTTCTCTTCCAGTTTAATTAAATGTTTATATATGTTGCTGGTTATTACTAGATGTAAATATTATCCAGAGAATGTTTCCATGACCGTGTAAGAACCAAAATTAGTGGTCGAGGTTGGTGAGAGTTCTGAACAGCAAAATTAATAAACAATATTAATTTGGGAAAATACCATCTCGCATCAATTAATTTCCCCTCCGCAACAGTCAAGCCTTGAGTTTGCTTAAGTTTTTTGTCTTGATTCAGAGGATAAGAAGAAAGCTTCAATGGAAGACGAAAGTAGCCTGAGACTCAAAAGTCCTAAACGCTGAGAAAAATTCAGCTCAAGCTGCGCACACCAGACCCCTATGGGAATCAAAAAGAATTGAACTACTCCATCACATAACCGTCAATGTCTGTTTTGTTTTCTGTGGAGGTTTTTTTCAATAGGAAATAGTAAAAGAAATTTCTTTCTGCATGTTTAATGTTGGTTCTTATTAGGAAAAAAAAGGTTCTTTACGGGACAAAACCCAACTCAACAAACAAGAGCAAATGAATACCCTAATCTTTCTTCAGCACATAGCTTTTCATTGTTTTAAAAGGAAAAAGGCTGAACGTTGAGATTTTGTTCATTGGGGGTTTTTTAGTGATGTCTTTTTTTTTATTGAAATATGATTTTATTAACTATTTTGGTCAAGTTAGGCAGACTAGATGGGAAATGGTTCCTTATCTAAGTGACAGTCAGGGTGGTAAGACACTGGAACGGGTTGCCCAGGGAGGTTGTGGATGCTTCCTCCCTGGAGGCGTTTAAGGCCAGGCTGGATGAGGCCTTGAGCAACCTGCTCTAGTGGGAGGTGTCCCTGCCTATGGCAGGGGGTTGGAGCTGGATGATCCTTGAGGTCCCTTCCAACCTAAACCATTCTATGATTCTATGACATCTTGGCACTGTGTAAAAAGTACATACCTCAAAGATGTCTTCATCTGGATTCTTCTGTAGGACTTCCCAGAACTTTAGGACTTCCCAGTACTTTAGCACTTGGGCTTCACAGAGCTAAGGATACAAGTGCAGCTTGAATAATTTCATGACACTTAAAATACTTTACTAACTTAACACTCTCATAACAGCACAATGACATTATTAATAGTAATGAAACTGTTGTATCAAACTGCATTTTTCTATCTTAAAGCAGCTTTGAGCTGATCATGGTGCAGAAATGTTTGAATCAGCAATGCCCACACTGTCACTAGCTAGGAAAATTGCAGGAAGTTCTCAGCCTGCTCAAGCATGCTGAGTTTTATTGCTTTCAGAACCCAGTTAGTATTTCCAAGCAGCCCTGGACAGCATATTCGTGTTGGCACTAATCTGGGGTGCTCTGCACCATGTTCTCTTGGTCAGGGAGCACAAAGGTAGCCAGAACACACACAAGGAAGCACTTAGCAAGGCAACTCGAATGTTGTTATGCTAAACCCACCAACTGTAGCATTTAATCATTTATGCTTTATATAAAAGCAATATTACTTTTCACATAATCAAAAGATGCAACACAGTAATATGAGCTGACAGCTCCCCTTGTAAAAAAAGACTTTGTTCTTTAAAGAAAACTGCCTTGATCTTAGACCCAGAATAACTTTTTCCTCCCCTTTCTCCTGTAATGGAGACTAAAGGTTCCTTCCTAGGGAGTAAAAGTAACATCAACACATTTCTTCTGATCTGAAGACTACTGAAGCCAAACAGAAGCCTCCCGGTGGCAGATGAAGTGAACACAGAGGATCTCAAGTGAGTTTGATTCAGAGCACTCGGGACCTGCACTGTTCTATCTGCTCCATGGCAGCAAAAATGCTCTGGGTAAATGAACCCCATTTTTTTTCCCCCCAAAGTTATGAGTCCCTCTTTCCTTTTGTACTGAAGGCACAAGAAGACACTGTTGAGTACTGTACTGACATGGCTATCACACTTAAAACCAAGTCCAGCAGAAGGTAATGGAAGCAGACGTCACAAATAAAGGCAGAAGACCCTTTTATTTCGCATAGACAAAATGCAAAGAGTGTCTCATTAAATTAATATTAAAAAAAACAAACCCAAACCAAACCCCTCACTCCACTGACATCACTCATCCTAATTAACAACAACAACAGAAAAAAAAAAGAACAATCAAGGACCCATTTTCTAATTTAAAAGGAAAAAAAAAAAAAGTGCAAACATGACAAAAGACTTTTTGTTTTTCCAAATCAACGTTCCTGTTAAATTCACAAATAGGGTGATGGTTTTTTTTGGGGGGGGGGTGGGGGTGGTGAATTTTTTTTTTCCCTTTTGAATCTTGTCTGATGGAAGTTCCAGTTCAAATGTTTCAGTTAAGTCTCCATGCACTTTGTAGAAAATCAGTAAAAACACAAACGTTTGTGAAGATCAGAAAACTGGACTCTTTTACCCAAAAATTCAGACGTCCAGTTGGATGAAGCTCACACTCAGACAGAAAAAAAGCAAGAGAGTCTTTGCACTGTCTGTCGTTCATATTAATTAATTTTTTTTTTGTCAAATATTTTGGCAATCTTCTTCTTTAATTATAAATATTGGAATTCAATAAAAAAAAGGTAGCTTTCATTGAAATTTCTTTTTTCAGTGTAAATATTTACAACCACTGTCCGGCCATGCTTTTTGTTATACCAGGGTGTAAGATTTTGCGTAGGGATTGTTTCCTTTCAAGTGGCCCCGGGAGTCCAGCAGGGATTCTTGGGAGCTGCTCATTTTTGCTGCCTGTCCTAGCTCAGCTCCTTCTCGCTGAGGTAATGTTGCCACAGCACCAGGTTGCCATGACTGTACTTCTCTGTTGGAGGGTGTCTCCATGGGTATCGGCTCCAGGACGGTGGGGCGCTTCAAGGTTCGACTTTTCTGTGGCTCCAAGCAGGCTTGCCCCAAACTCAGGTCTCTGCTCGTGCCCTGCACGCCACGGTTCAATAAAAAGTCCATCCTAAGATAGGGTGGCAAATGCATGAGATCACCTGGGAAGGCAAAAGTGAAAAACAAGTCCTTATTTATGGTCATGCTCAGTGTTAAGCTCACCTTACTGTTCGGGGGGAGTTAATCTGACAGATTTGGCCACCAACGCAGAGTATCTGTAATCAATCCACTTGCAGTACTTATGACTGCTGTATTCTTTATCAGCCATTTACTATCTTACAGAATCAAACTCCATTTCTGCAGATCCATAAGTATCCACTATTAACATTTGTTGTCATAATTGACTGGTTATACTGAGAACTGTGACGTGTTTTACACGCATTCACAAAATGAGGAACATAAATTGGAAATCCCAGGAAGTTTATCCCAAGATCTTGAAAGAAAATATCCTGGTTTTCATTTGTCAAAACCTAAAAAATACAGAGGTTTGGTAGATTTCCTTTTCTTATTTCCCATTTTAAATGAAAACCTTCACAATTACAATTAGTAACTTCCAATCTAGAATCGAAGGGACAAAGTATTTAAAACAGCAGTGTGAGTGTTATGGCTATAAAGACATTCCTGAGTAAACTGGGAAAGTGCTCTTGTGCCAGTATAACAATATTTGCCAGCCAGCCATCATCACTGTGTTGAAACCAATGGTGGTGTCCTACCATGATGCCCATCAATATGTTGCTGTTTTCTAGCAACTGTTGCCCCCCTAGTGTCTCAGTTCTAATTTAAATTCCCAGAGACTCAAATCTATTTGATAGAACCAACAACAATTTTATAGAGTGCCCTTCCCTCTTACACCTCCTTTCCCAAAAGAAAGGAATTAGATGTAGAGAGAGGAAAGGTCAGCATACCCAAATAAATAAATCTCACTCGATTTGGAAGTTAAAAAGAAAAAGTTTAACAATAAATTAAAAAACTACCTGAGGTAGGGAACTTACAAAGGTATAGGGAGGGGAAAACAAATACAAAATGTGTAGATACAACCCGATTTTGATGGTAATGGCTTTGTCTGCCTCCTGGGTGACGGCCACGTGGTAAAACAAAGAGAACCAGGAAAAGGATGGTGATGCTGGTAAGCAGGGAGGCAGGGAGTGCAGAGAGAGAGAGAGAAACAGGAAGTCCTCCTGCTTTTATGGATCTTTAGACTGGAACGGGGAGTGGACTACCCATCACCTGGCAGTGTTCAGACCCACCCCTGGGGAGGGGTCAAGACCACCTAGGGTCAGGTTCGAGGTCACTCCCCCTGGAGGGTTACCCCTGTACACCTAGTGTCAACCTTCCTTCCTGTTCCATATTTTCAAGAAAATCTTTAGCCATTTTTACCCCTGATTTCTGGGCATTTCTCTGCGAGTGGGTATGGTAGCCAGCTCAGTCTGGAGGATTTGCCTTTACAAATGTACTAGTGTCTTGGGCCTGCTGTCTGAAATTAGACAGGAGTGAGTGCAACCTTCCACATGCCTGAATAATGTATAAAACCTGCTGCAGAAATCAGACTGGCTTATTTGTCCTAGCCCTGCTTGTTAGGCGTTCATAAAGTTGCTTTGGGAAAATGAGAAGCCATCAGGCACATAATGACATTCCCTCCTAAAAACCTTTGCTGGTGTAATATATGAAAAAAAGCACTGTTACAGGTGGTTGCATCCAAGATTGGTATTGTCCCTTCTTTACAGATCTCTGCAGCAGTATAGCTCCATTTTTATGGCTGGTATAAAAAACATAGTTTCATCTACAGATGAGATGCATCCTGAATGTTTAAAGCAGAGGGCTCTCGGCACTGCTACATCTCTATCTACATGACTTATTTACAGAAATTAAGGCTGACCTGTGCCAGTGGCATGAAACAGTAGACGTGGAAAATGCTTCTTCATAACCCAATGCTTAAGAATTTCCTTTTTCCTAACTGTGCTAAAAGCTATCCAATGATCGACAATAAACCAGGTCCTTTGCTTTCTCATATATGTTAAGGCCCTACAAATCTTATCTAAAACACTAAGAGCATCTGCTCTATACATAATTCCAGGTCACAGGCAGAGAGTGGCTGAAAAGTTGCATTTGGACAGAATCATTGTTTATTCCTACAGAACTCCCCCAGGCACCGTCTGACTCCATATGTTTTACTCCAGCTACATCTCCAACAGAGCTGCATGGTGCACATGGTATTTAGTCCCCACGCAGGAAGATGTGCATATCTCAAGACTAGGCTGATGTGCACCATGGCAACATTTATGTAAGGCTGGAGAGAGGAGGAATCATAGTGATTGCCACTTGGAAAATGAACTGTGGTAACAGAAATTGATTTTACTCATTTATCTTACTCTCCTACAGTACCTTTTGTACATTCAATGCAGGAGACCCATTTCAGCTGAGACAGCAATATACCTGCTGCTGAGATAAAGTGCATCAGGACGCAGACATGTGAACTGGCAGACATAGGTAGGTGCTGACTCACTCCACTGAACAAAATAGCCATTGAACTGAGCTGCCTGTGGGTACCTCCCTGCTGCCCAACAGTGTTGCTGCTCCCTTGGCACCCAGACCTCAGACTCACACTGCACACTGGTTATTTCGCTTCTGGGCTCCCTTTTGCACTGTAGCCTTCTAAAATGCAGTTGGTGGGGAAGTTTGCTCAAACGACCATTCCCTGTGGGCTGAAAGGAAGAGACAGCCTAGATGGGGAATGCTTCTGTCACCTGCTGCTTGTGGCTGCACCTTTCACAGCATCACAGTATCTTAATAAAGAGCCTTAGCGTTACCCCCAGTGGGGGAACGAGACAGAAGTGTAGGAGTGAGTGATGCTGCCCACATGTACCTGTATCTGCCTGCTAACATAGGTGCTAAGCTTTGTTTGGCTGCCTTGGGTATGGGTTACCACTGTCAGGGGCCTGGTGAAGGTGGGCAGCAAAGCGCACCTCAGAGATGGCAATAGTAGGCGTGAAAACTCCGTGACTAACTACAGTACCAAAGTTGTACCTTCCCTCCTGCCAGGCATGTTTAGAGACCCTGAGATCAGAAATCAGGGTTTCTCTCATGCTCCCAGAGTTGCTTCCTGTGTGAAATAGAGACCCCTCAGCCCTGGCAAAAGAGGATCAAGTTTCTGCACTGAATCCCACAACAACAGGTCTTTTGCCAAAAGATGTCTGTTGCCTTAACACCAACTAAGACAGGCTGCTAGCAGACAGCACAACGCTCACTGCTTTTTGAAGACCAGTAACCTCATTTCACATGCATTCCCCCTTGCTGCTGCATTTTCTGGTTTATGGTTGACTTTCCAGGACGGAGCCGGTGCAGAACAAAAGCAGGAGTGTGGCTCATTTGCAGTCCCCTGCGGTCACCTCAGAACCCCGCTTCTGTATTTTAACACATTGCTACTTCTTGAGAGCCACAAACATGGATAGACAATAAAAAAAAGATGAATGTTGAAGCTTACAGAGATGAAGATTAGCTTTCAGGCTCCTGTCTAGACATTTCTCATGTGTATTTAAGAGCTTCAGGCTATGTAAAAAAGACCTTTTCTTATTTTCTCCCAAAATCTACATAAAAAAGCATAGTCAATAATCTGTGTAAACAATATGCAGCCATTTTACTGTAATTTTCTAAATGTCTAGGGGCAAGTTCCAATAGGATCACAGTAATGAGAAACCAGAATGTGTAATTCATTCTCCAGAGCTGGATACACAAAGTACAATCTCTGACGTGGCGTACATACACACTTATTATCTGGTACGATGTACACAGTTTTCCTGTCACAAAAAGCGACAGTGCTCCTTCCTATCTGCAAGAAGCACCTTTTCCTGCAACTGCTTATAAAACAAAGTAGATTATTAAATTAATTGGCAAAGTCCATCTGAACAGGTTGCCCAGGGAAGTTGTGGATGTCCCCTTCCTGGAGGCGTTCAAGACCAGGAATGGATGAAGCCATGGGCAAAGTGGCCTAGAGGGAGGCATGCCTCCTCATGACAGGGGTGGTCCCTTCCAACCCAAAGTATTCTATGAATCTAAACTTTGACAAAGCAACTCTTTGTTCTTTGTATGCTAGTTTGAAGCTAGCTAGAATACTTTGGTGAGAAGTATTAGATTATAGGCTGTGAAAAGGAAACAACGGTGATGTCTAATTCACTCATAGGCTTGCTGAGGTGTATAAAAACAAGAACACAAACATAGATAACACAGTTGCTCTCTCTGGCTCTGGCTGCCTCCCTTCTCTCCCTAACTGCTAACTAATCTGTCTGCTTCCTAACTCCTCTGGCCGATTCTCCAAACTCACCTTGAACATAAGAAAAAGTCTGGGATAAGGTAGAGGGGTGGAAAGGAGGCGAAAGGGTGGTTGGGAGCCCCTCCTGGGGACTCTGGTTTCTGGGAGGGCTGTTGTGTTTCTGTATTACCTTTTTAACTTGTATATTTCTGTCTATAGCTGTATATATAGTAAATATCTGCTTGTATATTGTGCTAAGCTGTAAATGTAAAGCTTCATTCTAATTTCCAGCTTGGCTGAGTCTAGTCTGGGTGATTTCATAAGAGTGAGGGGGTGGGTAACACCCAAACCATCACACTTTGCTAGGCTTGAAATGGTCTTGTGGGCTAAAAAAGTCTTTGATTTCTAGGACTGATGTGTTTCTGTGTTTAAAAACAGTCTTTTTAATATAACCACAGGGGTTAACTTTTGCCATTTCTACATCAATTCTGAAGATATTTTTGAGAACATTAAAAGCCTCTTGGAGTTGCTTGTAAAGACTTTGGTTATTGTTCTGACCAGGGCAATGCAGACAGTTTTTATCTGTTTTCTTGCTATTCACCTGAAGGATGACTTTTAGTCCCCACACCTTTTTTTTCCAGGCAAAGTATTATGAAGTTTCAGGATGGTTCATTGCCTTTGATGCTCTAATTACCTCTTTTCAGCTATGTGTGCTTTATTAGCAACGAAAGCAAACCTTTCAAGTGCATGAGCACTGCAAATGAGCATGTTTAATAATTCATGTATTTTAGCTTAATTAGTACAAAAGCTATTCTAGAACTATGGTTTTCTGACGCATTTTGCCAAAAGAGAAGGTTGCTGTATTTAGCAACATTGAGTTTGTACACAAATAATAAATGTCCAGTCAAATCTGGATGTGGCAATTCAAGCAAAGGAGCTACCTCAGTCTTATTTTTTTTTTGGTGAGTTGATTGGGAGCATGAGCAGAACAAAGCGCTACTTCTGAGCCTGCAGACGAACCAGTTGCATTCTGGTGGCTTTACTGGATTTTTCTCTGCCTTCTGGGAGGCAACAGACCTGTGATGGCTGCCTTTTTCCATGAGCAGCTACTAGGAGGAGATGTACATTTGTGTTTTGGCAGGGGCTTCATAATTTAGTGTGAGGCTGTGCTAACATACAGTGGTGTGTGTTGGAGAGCAAACTTTGAGCTTCAGCATCTTCCTTTTGGCTGTAGCTTAAGGAATCTCAACCTACAAATGACTCAAGTTCCCAGACGTTTCTACCAAATGCCACAAGGTCTGGAAAACTTGGGTCCTTCCTAGATTTCCTACAACTTTAACTCAGAAATCATGAGCTATTGTCTCATACCTAAGGTCTGTGCTGTCCCCATGCACAGGCTGGATTTTAAGAACAGCTCACCAATATAGCTTTGGGATTGTCCCTGCCCATGGCAGGGGGTTGGAACTAGATGATCCTTGTGGTCCCTTCCAACCCTGACTGATTCTATGATTCT